>JAAGNO010021172.1:0-10523 GCA_033439905.1 Ceryle rudis | reverse complement strand
CTCCCCCCGCAGGCCAAGCCTGGGGGACCCTGCGGGGATCCCCACCCAGGAGGCAGGGGCTGTTGCTAACCCCTGCTGACCTCCAAAACTGCTCTCCCCTTGGCCATAATGAACTCCCCAAACTCTCTGCCTGGACACCTCCTTTTAAAGAGTAATGTTTGACTCATTTCCCAAAGTATACACATCTTTCTGGCCAGCCTGCTGTGAGATGGCTGGTTCAGGGCTGGTCCTGCCAACTCCCCTTCTCCTCCTGCCCCTCGTCTGGGCAAAGGATGCAGGAGGGCAAACCCCATTTCTCCCCACATGTACAAGCCATGCCTAGAAGAAGCAAAGACAGCACTCAGCTGGAGCCCTAGAAAATGTCATAACACAAACAATAAATACCCATCATCATAATTTAAGATTCCTGCTGACTGCATAACATGGGTCGTGGCCAAGCATCCACAGCCAAAGTTGCAGTGCCTGGAGTTACAAATCCAAATAAAGATTTGGACTGTCAGGGTGCTACCCACGTTGCCTCCCATCAGTAACAGGAGCTGCCTATTAACAGAAGACGAGACACAATGACAAAATGTGCGCGTATCCAAACAGCAAGGCCGCTTGTTTAGATGCCAAAATACTGACGTGTGTACCAGCTTTAAAAATTCTTTAACCTTTTTGTTGCACACGTTAAATAGACCAACCGCACCCCAAATGGTTGTGCATCCTTGACATGTGAGAAGACAGCTGCGAGTGTGTAAGATGGGTATATAGACATCAGGGGGGTTTCTGTCAATGATACTTTCTACAGAAAATACATTTGTACAAAAAAAAGAAAAAGATACTGATGAACTATCAAGTATCATTTTTTTTAAATCCCCAAATATTTCATTTTCTTTAACTATTCCAGGTAATATACAGGTTAATTGTCTGGAAAATAATCGGTTGCCAAAATAACCAACAAAGCTTGATTTTGGAACATTTTTTTTTTTTTTTCCATGAGAAGCAGAGAGTAAACTGTCAGCAGATGCTCACAGAGAGAAAGGATAACTGTTGAGAAACAGATAGCTTGTCTTTTTTTTTTTTAAATACTTCATAAAATATGCTGAGCAAAAAGAAAGCAACCCAAAATGACAAACCAGAATCTCATCTTGGGAAGTATATTAAAACCAGACAGACAGATACACGCCAGCTTTATTTTTGTGTCCCTTCAAAGACGATTTTGGACTTCCTGAAGCTTTCAGAGTGCTCTTTTGCCTCCGTCTCGGTCCCCAGCCAACACATGCGGTTACATCGGTCGCACCAGCCACATCATAAGCCCTAATCCAGCACATTTGTTCTCAGCTGACGCGACACATCCCAACATACAAATGGCTTCAGAAAACACAGCTTCCCTTGAAAAAAAATGTTCTTCTCTCACTAAACACAATGCAGCTTTGAAAAGAGAAGATATGTCATATTTTACTGGATCATTGGGAGGGAAGTACTCAGAAACACGAGCGCTGCAAGCACTTTGCCTCTTCTCCTGAGCCTGTGAACGCTCAAGTTTGCTGTCCCAAATCCCACCACCACAACTCTTCCCAGTCTGGCTGCCTGGGGTGCCGTCAGTGCAGCAGAGGCTTTCTGGAAGCTGACTTGGAATTCACTGTGTATTATTCCTGAATAGAACTTTTATATGTCAGTCTATTATTTAAAAGTTTAATTATCGGTATTTCTATTATTCTTCAATCTATTGTTATTAATAATAATAGCAACAACAACTTGTGGCACCTCTGCTTACTCCTGTCCTCTTAGTCACTGAAAAATCCTAGACGAGAGGCTGAAGGCTTTACGGTGATCCACACAACACTAAATCTGCCAAAATTTGAGCTGTCCTGAGACCCATCCTCCATCCCCAGTATAAATAGTGGAAAGAGATAGGTCATCCCATTTCTGTTTCTGAAATAAACTTCTGAAGACTTCAGGAAAGGGATGTTGCACACAGCCCCAGAACTATACAGATCTATCAACAAGTACTGGACTACCCCTCCTGGCCATAATAGAAGCATTTCACTTGAGTGCTGGGCTCCCTGTACAGCTCAAGGACTGTGCCTCAGCAATCTGGGCAATACCTAGGTTGCTAAATTAGATCCCAGTGGCCCATGCAAAGCACCTTCCATACACCTCTCCCGCTCTCCTTCGACCACAGAAACAGCCCGATCCCTTGGAAAACCGGGAGGTGGAACCCCAGGAGGTCTGCAGCATCTGCATGGCCCCGAGAGCCCACTCAGCACCCCAGGGCACGCTGAAGGAGCCAACCCAGCTGCACGAATCCCCCCGTACGTGCGCCCAGACGTGGCACCCAGCGACCCCCCGGCAGGGTGGACGGGCACCCACAGCCCAGGGGGTTTTAAGCCCCAGTCCTCCCGTCGCCACCGGCCTCACAGCCCCAGCGGAAACCCGCAGACGGGCGAGCGCCGCGCTCTTCATTAGAAGCCACCCCCGCCATATTAATATGCAAAGCAGCGAGTCACTTAATCGCTGCAAATCGTTCGTTTCCTTAATTGCCCTCCCGGGGCAAAAGGAGCAGCGGGGGCCGCACGTCGTGGGGCGGGGGGGGGAAGGGAGCGGAGGGCGAGCCCCCGAAAGCGGCCTTCGGAAGAAGGGAAAAGCGGCCGCAGCCCGCGGACGCGACGGGGCGGCCCCAGGCCGGCGGCGGGGGCGCCTCTGCTCCGCGCCTCCCGCAGCCCCCTCCTCCTCCTCCATGCCGGGCTGTGTGCACCGGCCTGGCTTGGCGCCGCCGCTAGAGGCCGCTGCCGCCCGCCCGGCGAGCCCACCCGCTCAGCCGGTTCCGGGCGGCACGGCCAGGGGAGGAGAGACCGCGGGGCACCGCCCGCGCAAGGGACGGGCCCCAAGGGGCGGAGCTGCCTCCGCCCCGGGCCGGGGAGAGGCCGGGCAGTTACAGATACCCCGGGCTTATTGCAGTTTCCCCTTAGCGCTCCATCTTCAGCTAGCTCCCTGGTGCAGCTCCACTGCTGGTCGCTGTGCTGGGGCCTCCTTCTGCAGCCACGAGGAGCCCTTCGGCCACTCCCTGGGCGTTCCCCGGAGCAGGGACCAAATGCCACCTGCTCCAGGCAATTCAATAGCACCTGAGGAAAAAGGGGTTGTGATGTAATTTGCACGTTAATCCTATAAGGTTTTACAGTGCAAAATCGTTTCTCCCAAGCAAGGTAACGTTTTAATCCTGCAGAGGGCATTTACCGAACAGATTGCACCAGCTACCATTAATCTTTCACAAGAAGCACTAAGCGTATAGGAACCAGTTACGGCAATAAAACATCATCCAGAAGTTGCAGACCAGCTTTAGAGGAAACACCTATTTCTTCCCACGGTCACAGTACAGGACTCCTGGAGCTATAAAAATACCTCTAAGAATAGCTGTAGACACAGGTTGAGCTGTGTGTGCCACTAACAGCAGTCTGCTTCTTGAACCATGGGAAGATTCATTGTCCCCTACAGCTATAAAGCCATATATATAACTTCATGCATGAGGGTACCATGAGGAGTTTCTTTCTGTAGCATTTATATTAATACAAATTAACGGCCAGCTCTGCACAGACAATCCATATCTTGGTTCCAAAGTCTGCATCTATATGTAAACAGGTCTGTTTACTTATTACTGTAAGGATGAGTTAATCAGAAAATGCTCTGAGGATAAAACCTAATACAGACTCCTTATTTATACACATCTACAATGTACACACATTCTACAATATATCTATCTATGTATCAGGTAGCCATGATATATATGATCAAAAACCTACATCAGTTTCCAAGCATAAATCATAATTGCCAATTTTTTTTCATCTTTTGGATTTTGCAGTCTGCGTAATGCTACCATCTCTGGAACAGTTGCTGTATATGCAATGTCCCACGTCAGGCAGCAGACAGTAATATATGGCATTTCAAAGTCAAGTAAATTGTATTTGTGTTACAAGACAAAAAAACCAAAACAAAACACCCAAAAAAACCACCCCACCACCAAAAAACACACTCCAAAAACACCCCCCCACACACACCACCCAGAAAGGAAGTTCTTACTGACAAATTACTGGGACAATGATTCATTCAGAACCATCACTTCAAACTCTCTCATATCCTCTTCCTGGGAATTACACAGCGCTTCCTACAAACTGAACTATTTTTGTGGCCAGTCCCAACTGCTATTTCTCCCTTAGCAACAGCTTGACAGATTACTGTTCTAGCACCATGTTTTTGAAAACAGTATAGTTAAAAGCAGAAATGATATCCTTACCAATACCTATTATATCATTATAGTTGTATTTCTATACTGCAATAGGTTATTTCCCTCAAATTCCAGTTACGCTAGGATAAGCCCCTTTTACATTAGCAGAAATACTTCTGCTTTGAGAGGCAGTACGATTTAACTGCTTTGACAAAGGGTCTTAACTAATAGTTAAACCAGAACAAAACTGTGCACAGACCATGCAACACATGCTCCCTTCTTCCCTCTGACTGATGAGTATTGTCAGGACTGTATCATTCCCAGGAAAATCAGAGAACAGTAATGCAAGTTCTCAGCAACGCACCCTCTTTGCAGGCACCAGGCACATTCCCTGTGTTGCCACCTTCTGCTCTACTGCACAATGGGAGACAGGTGACTTCCCGGGCCACAGAAGATGAGGGCACAATGTCTATCTATGTCCTAACAGAATCCACGTCTGTACTGTGTCATTATTATTAACCTCACTGTGTGGGATTTTCACCAATTACTAATAAAAGTCCAGGAATAAGACAGGCCAAGTAATAAACATGACAGGGAATACTTTTTATTATTATTAAGTATAAAAATTCTGTACATTTGACAAGATCTCAAAAAAAAATTAAATCAGTTACAGGAAACAGCTTGGATACTCCATTTCCTTTCAGTAAGAATCAGAGACATTAGGCAGTCGAACAGTTTGTCACTATCTGACTAAACACACTGGCCTTGAAATTTAATACTAAATGCCAATTAAAGTCTGCCAGTCTACCTCAGTTGAAATAAAAATACAAGGAATTATTTTCTCCTCTGCTTTTACCGGTTCAAATATACAAACATTTTTATAATTCAGCAGTTCAGTAAAATACCTCACGGTTTAAATGCTATGGAAATGCATGAAATTTCAATACACTTTTTCTACAGATATGCATGTACAAGGAGGGAGCAGTCTTAATTTAGGAGTTCTTAACATTCAAAGTACAATATAATTTTAGCTATTCTATATGAGCATATCCTTGTGTGTCAGATAACACACCAGTGTCTTTTTTTCAGGCAACAACAGTGCTAAAAACAATGTAACTGTTGAAGAGGTTTACAGGTTAAACTCTTGACAGCCACCAGTCATTCCCTTGACAACAACCCAAGCAAAGCAAAACGTAAACTGCCAGTTATACTCATAGATATCAGCTATCCTCGGCCAGAATCTCAGGATATTCCTCCCAGAACTGGTCCCCAATAATGTCACAGTGCAGGGGAACAACTTTAGTCCGAGTCCGAGTCACTTCAACTTCCTTTTCTTCTGCTTCCTTCGGCAGTTTTATTTTCTTAGTCGTGACTTCATCAATCTGAAAATACAGTTGACACAGAAGCAGACATGTAAGACTCCAGAGGGGATTCACAAGCTAACAGGAAACAAAGCTACAACAAAAGCAACTATCAACGCTGTAGCACACTATAGGTTGTTACAGGTTGCCCACATTGGTGGTAGAAGCCCCATCCCTGGAAGTTTTTAAGGCCAAGCTGGATGGGGCTCTGAGCAACCTGATCTAGTGAGAGGTGTCCCTGCCCACGGCAGGGGGATTGAAATTAGATAATCTTTAAAGGTCCCTTCCAACTCTGACAACTTCTATGATTCTACAGAATTTGAAAAAAAGCTGAGCAAATTACAGAGAACTCTATTAACATAGACAGAGGGGATCCTGATGACATGAAACACACACATTTCTAGTTAAGATCTCCTAGTAGAAAAGGACACTAAAGACATAAATATTTATGATTATCTGGGGTCTCATCTCATACAAAACACAGGACAGGAATTTCTCCACCAATTCTGGATCAATGATGTAATCCTTGAATGATGAACATTTCCAAGGTTGTCATTAAAATGAATTCTCCATTAACAGAGAGGTACAAAAAGAGTAAGCAAACTATGAGCTGAGCTACCTTACTGAAACTGTGCGATTCCTTTGCAGTGCAAATACTTGGCATCTAACCCTGTCAAGGGCTCAGCACAGGCCCCGGTGCTTACCGTATCAAACTGACAACAGTCATTAAAACATATTTTTCAGGAAACAAAATTCTTCTTCAATTTTCAAAGCTGGTAACACTAAGAAACCAACTGTATGATTCATTTAACAAGGGAGAGTCATCCAGCAAATACATCAGCCTTGTGAAATTCTATACATACTTTGTCATCTGTTGATACACATGTCTCACAATGGTCATAATTTGTACCTCTGACAGACTTCAGAGACTAGTTTTTATACTATACTCATAAATACAGATCTCAAAAATAGTTCCAAAACAATTAGTCTTTGCACATCAATATATGGGAAATACAGTTAGTTTCCAAATATTATACATAGACATACATTGGGGATACATCTGGTGACCTTACACGGTAGCTTGTCTCTCACAGGGTACCAATTTAATATATGAGCATGAAGCAAGTGGTTAATATATTTTTTTTACCTTCTGCCAGATTAAGACAGTTCCTTTCCTATACATCAAAGGTTCATTGTTGTAGTTGATGTTGAATTCAGAAAATAAAATTTCATTCTTATCTCCAGCCAAAGTGCCCTGAGAGGAAATAAAAAAGTATTCTTATAGGAAACAAACTAACTAAATCTCTAGGGTAGAAGACAGGAGAATATTGGAAGTAAGACCGACATTTTATACAGGTTTTTCACCTTTAAATTACAAAATTTAATTCCTCTCCCAACAGAGGAATTATTTCCAACTGCCAAATGAGGATATTAAAAGAGAGGTTTTTTTATAGCATTTGCAAGATGAATGGAAGAAAGTTAACAGACTTCAGCAGATTATTTCTGTTTTCTCTTGAAGTCTGCACAATGAGACAAAAATACTACAAAGGGTCTGGGAATCACTATTAGCTGAATCCTGCTACTGTACTTTGTGCGTGCGGATACCGGACATTTATACGACATTTCTAACATTTCTGAACTTGTTAGTTAAGAAATTAAAATCCTGCTAATATTTGACCAAAAAGGTATTATTTAATAATCACATTAACATCTGTACCATTCAAGAATGTTGTTAAATCTACACCCACAAAATTGTTCTAGTAACAGAACAGACAAGGCAGCCAGGGCTGCTGGGCAGGCAAGACACAGCTATACAAATCTTGTTATTTTCTTTGCAGTTGGAAAAAACCACGTCCTCCAGAAACACTTACCTGGAGTCTATGCTGCGCTTGCACTGGTGTCAAACCACTTCGCTGTACAAGCATCCAAAACACTGTATTATAGAGGTTATTAATATGGCCTACAGAAAAAGAGAAAAGAGAGAAAAAGTATTTAGCAAATCTGAGTGACTGCTCAGAATAAACAGCTTTATTTCCAGGGTCTTATCCAAGAAAAAGCCAATATTAAAGAGGAATTAATAACACGAGTTGCTGAAGAAGATACAATCTTTCTGATCCATTGTTACATTGTTATGTACTGCATATCATAATAAATAGAAGACAGATTTGATTTTTACTTCTGAAAAGGAAGAGCAGCGGATGAAGGGTGTTTATGTGTAACAGTTATCTTCACCTGAGCAACAGGGACTAGGTACTAACAAAAGCCTAGAAAGTAAATCCAATGATCTGTCCTAGCATGGAATACACAGCACTCTTGGTTGCTGCATGGCGTGAACTTGAACACTCACATCTCTTTATTAAAACAGGTTACCTTGGCTAAACAAACCCGGAATATTAAAAATAATTAATTATATGAACAATTATAATATTTCCTGTGTTAAACTCATGCTCAGAATGCAACAAACACAGTTGCAGCCTGAAGACTTGGAATTTCAGCCAGTATTTTTGCGTCTACACAAAGCCCCAAACAATTCCAATATTTAAAACCATCACCCTACCTGCTGTTTTTTCACCAATACCTGTACATACACTGGCAATAACAAATACATTGGCAATTTCTAGTCAGAGAGGAAGAGAACTCAACTGCACAAATCTCCGTTTTCTAGAAACGCTTACAGTCTGCTTGTCTCCAGCTGAGGTAGTCCTTTAAATTTTGGTTGCTGGGATACAGTACAATTCTTCCATCAAATCCTGGTGGGTACAGAAGCTGCTGGTCCTTAAAGTAATCCTTCCAATAGAAAACGTAACTTGAGGCAAACTGGGAGACCACATGAGTCACGAACTTACTTGCAAACACAAAGCAAAAAGAAAGAAGCATATCAACATGATTATTTGTCTGTGATTATCTGAGGTATCGGTAGTGGTAATTCTGGTGGATAGAAGTGTTTCTTAAATAAGGGCCCAACAGCTCAGCAATGGCAGAGTCTTCTGTAGGAAGTACTGAGAACCAAGTAAAAGAGTTTGGAAAAGGTAACATTCTGTTAAAAGAATGTTTGTCCTAACAATGTTTGCTTTACCAAAATTTATTAAAAAAAAAAAAGTGCATTATCACCAAACATATTTTCCTAGAAGGCTCACATGCAAAGAGTTCACATTAAGAACCTGAACTAACCGTAGTTAGTTCACGCACCCAAACACAGCCCTACTCCTACTCTGTGTGCAAATAAAGGCAAAGCTAAAGAATTATGGGTTTAGAAAGAGATGTTAAAAACAAATGCACTTCAGTATCAAAGCAGCTGTTACCTTGCTCTTCTTTTAAACCATCTACTCTTCTTTTTGAAAACAAAACTGTATTCATCACTCTGTCCATAAGCAATAGCAATATCTTCTAATTCTTGCATCACTGTCTGGGCACACTTGGTCATCAGATGAAGAGCACGATCATCGTTTGGCTTTTTGAACTCATGCTGCTCAGAAAACCTTCAAAGCAAAAATGGTTGAATGAGAATCCCTTAAAAAGCTCCGAAAAACGATAACCATTTATTTTCCTCATATTTGCTTTCTGTGAATACTGATTTCCAGTAACCCATCAGTACCAACACAGAATTCCCTCCAGGTACGAAAAACAGTAACAAACCCCCTCTTTTTATACATTCTGCTTAACCCACGCCTTCCCATCAGTATCTCACCCTAACCAGTCTTTCAAAATGATCGGGTTCCGTATTTTACTTGGAAAAAGCAAAACAAACACTGTAAGCTCACTTTCTCCTAGGATGCCTTCTGTACTCAGTCCAATGAGGGCAACATTATCAATCAACCTGTTGAGACTTGAGAGCTTTACCGGAACCCCATGTGACCAAACCAGAGATCAAATACCCAGCAAGAATACATGTCATCCACCACTCAGAGAACTGTGCTCTATTTACCTCTACCATACAGACACTGACACTAATCAATATTTCTGTATACCAGTTGCTGCCCCTCCACCAGCACACCGAAGGCACTGGTATACCACTTCCCCACTGCCCTGACAAATGCAGAGCTCTGAAGCTGTCATGGCCCTTGAAGACAAAACTCCATTAGTAATTCCGTGTGCTGGAGAGGCTGAGTGAACGGTTCAGCGACATTAGGGTGGAAAGGAGGGTTTGTAACCCCAGCACCTGCGCGATTCACGCATGCCAGCCTGGGAATGGCCAAGGCCCACGGCACCCGTCGGGACCACTCATCTCGGCACAGCACTCAGAGTCCGCACCCCCTGCGCCTTTAAGCCGAGGAAAATCCCGTCCGCGCCCCGACGCACCCCAACCCCCGTCCTCCCGCCCTCTGAAGTGTCGCCATAGCGACTACACCGCTATAAGCGCCCCGGCCATTGGCTGCCCGCCCGCCCGCCCTTCACCTGTGGAAGTTGCGGCCGTCTAGCCGGACCACTATCCAGCAGTTGGGCAGACAGGTGTCGTCCGCCTCGAAGTCCCGCACGTACTCGAACTTGCTTTTCGCCATGGAGAGGCGGCGGCGGCCACGCACACAGCCTGCCCACCGCCCGCTCCCCGCACGGATGGCTGACACCGCCCGCCAGCACCCCAGCATGGCCAGAGCGGAAGCGGAAGCGGCCGCGGCCATGGGGTACCCTCCAGGAGCAGCGCTGAGGGCCCTTCTGGGCGTCCAGGAGGACCTCTCTATGGTTCCAGCGCGGTGGGGAAGGGAGTGGCGACGGCTCAGGGGCCGGGGGCCGGCGCGTTTCCGTGGCGACCGCGGCGCGTCGCGGGGGCGGGCGGGGCGTTCGATGCGCAGCCGTTGGTGGGCGGTGGCGGCGCGAGGCTGCGGAGAGCGTTGGCACAACGGCCGCAGGCGGCGAACGGCCGCAGCGGGATGGAGCGGGGGGCGAGGGAGCGTCCGCTCCGCTCCAGGGCTCTCCCGAAGCCACCTTCGGGCCCCCGCCGCCCCTCCCCGCCTCCCGCG
>JAAGNO010021168.1:29339-48837 GCA_033439905.1 Ceryle rudis | reverse complement strand
TGCAGAACAAAGCTGCAGAATGACAGCAAGCTTCACCAGAAAAGTGACAGCCCCTTGAGCCCTCTCACCCTCCTGTAATGCCACCCCCACCCCCACCACCCGCACCCCACCCCCCCTCCCGCCTTGTGTTGCAGGAAGAGCAAGTGTCCAAAAAAGCAGTGTCCCTTTGCACTAGGTATTGAAATTCATTCTGGATAAGAGAATTCACTTTCTAAGAAGTGATCAAGGTGTATCCTAGCTGTCTGGGAATCTGACTACTCCATTAGCAAACCAAATTCAGATGTTTACAGGTAAATCCCCTTGGTGAGATGAGGTTAGGGTTTATGCTGATTTGGGGCTACACAAATGAACTGCATAGGCAAATCCAAAACATTATAAAAATAGGTAGCAATTTGAAAAAGTTTGAGATCTGAATCTTCAGGGTCCAAAACTGGAAGCTGTGTGTGAACAAGGCAAAGGAGGTGGAGATGGAGTCAAGGGGAAGGGAGGTATGGGAGAATACAGAGCAGAGGAATGATTTAAGTATTGCCCAAACCACTGGGTAAGTCAGAGGTTTTTTCTGACTGACTTCTCCCAGCATTTTATTTTGTACTAAACAAAAAGTGCCAGAGTTTACATTTAATAACTCTGCCCAAATTAGTAATTTAAATAAATATTGACTATCTGTGAATGTATCGCACTAGGGAGCACAGCAGCACAAGACAGAAATCTCTTCCTCTGCAGATGTACGTTGTATATAAAACTTCATATGTGAATTTCCTGCAGCCTAGGGAACTCAGTCTGCAGATTTTTCAGTCTTTCACTGCCTTCTGCTTTGCACTGGCTGGATACTGGGAGTGAGGTGACAGCAGAAAGACAAACCTCGCAGAACGAATGCAGTAACGCAGCACCAGTGGCTGTATCTCACTTTTCCCAGACAGGACTAACAGTGAGCGCTTAGCAAGATGCTTATGGCTGGAGGCACACAGGATTCTGGGTGCACTCTGCTGCTGTCTGCATGGCTCCTGAGAGAGGTGTGAAAACAGGAGAGAGGTTGGTAGAATGAAAATTTTCAGACAGCTGAAATGGCTCAGCAATGCTTGAGGGAATAATAAAGCAACAGCTGTTCTGATTTCCTACCCCTTCATATATAAAGGAATCAAACCCAGAACTGTTTTGAGCTGGAACAGATGATAATTCTTTGAAGTACACCAGATCTGCTGTTGTTCCAGATCTCTCCTTCTCCTTCCTCTCTTCTTTTCCTTACATTCCTTTCTGCCTGCCTCTCTCCCTCTCTCTTTCTCCCCCCACCCCTGTCACCCCCCACCACCCTTTGTAATGACAGGGTTTAATTTTACCAGTTTAGTGCCGGGGAATTTGCAGTTGTACTGTGGAGCCAAGCTAACAGGTTGGATTGGGAGATGAGCTCACACTTCATGACTGGGTGCTGGTCATGAAGATTCAGCCCTTGGAGTCCCATGGATTCAGTGAAATGTCAAAACACATTGCTGGACAGAGGAATTTTGATTAAAAGCACAAAACCATGACAAGAGGAATCAGAAATCAAGTGGTGAGGGGACCTCACTCAACAGCTTGGCAGGTGCTCTCCATGTCTATTGGGTGCCACAAAAAAAAAAAGCAAGCCACACATCATCATTCAAGCCCCCCTAGGGCTTCATCTTATTTTCTTTGTTACAATGAAGAAATTATATAACATGAACAGGATTTTCATCTTGGGGTGAGTGTGAAAACTCAATTTTTACTCCAAATTCAAATGACATAAAAGTTCACGAGGTTCCCAGCACTCCAGATCATCATTATTTAGTATGCACAAACAAGTTCTCAGGTGATGAGGATTCACAACAGGAAGGAGAAACTGAAGGATGAAAATAAAGATGTGCCCACCTTGTGCTTCTTGAGGGAGACAGAAGGAATGAGTCCAAATGAGCAATGGGTCTGACACCGGAAAGAGGTGCTGGTGAGCTTTTTTTTCTTTAAAATGAAGGACTGTGTAGAAAACTCCAGGCATTTTATTTTTATGTTTGGTTGGTTGCTTGCTTTTCTGGTTTAGGTTTGCTTTTTGGTTTTGTTTTATTTTCTGTATTCTGTTGCAGATATCTGGATTTGCTCTGTATTTTTCTTTAGAAGCATTTCTATGGTGCTCATCACCATAGTATCTGGGCAAATCTTCTTTTCTTTCTTGTATCATGTAATTAAAGCTATATGAAATACATATGTTCTTGGCAGAGGGAAAGAAAAAAAAAAAAAATTAAGCTCTGCTTTTGGAAGGGATTTGAGCCCTGAAATCAAACACTGCTTTTGCAATGCTGTAGCTTTCTGTGTACACGTGAGCGTTGCTCACACAGCCGCCACCCTGGTGTGTGGGGCCATGGCACCTGACTCTCAGCCCAGTGTGTGGGTAGCAGAGGTAGCAGCAGGGAAGCGGGCACTTTTGGGATGGTTGGTTTTGACACCCGACTAGGGACCCTGAGGCATGCTTCTGCCTTCCTGACTCGTCCAGGCACTGCTTGCATAAACAGCAGTAGGCTGAAAGGGTGAGCACACACCCCCTCTAAACGGGGAAGTGTAGTGTCTGCATGAGACTCTTTTTCAAAAGGTAGCTTGCTATTTTTATTATATTTGTGCGGAAAGGGCTCCTGGAAGGGACAGCATATCCCTTCATCCAAGGGTTTGATGGAGGAGAAGCGGCAAGTGATGGGGGAGATCCTTCTCCTCTGTGGAGTATTTCACAGTGATACATCCTTCTGGTGCTTGGTATGATAGTCACAGCTGTCCTACAGAGCTGATCTGAAGGACTGTGAGGACAAGCCGATGACACGTCAAGCACAGCTTTTGCACTGGAAGTTGGAGCAAAGGTCTGCCAGTCACACCAGTCAGTGCTGTCCCGGTGGCAGCCTGAATTCAACAGGCCTCAGGCCAAGCCAGATGCCTTCCACAGCACCATATGTGGGCAACTCTCCTTTCATATAAATACACAAGCAGACCTGAGCAAGCTGTGAACCAGCTACAGTGATGGTCTTGCAGGTGCACCCTGCCTTAGTTGGATGACCAGCACAGTGACACCTGGCATACCAGTACTTGGGGCACATTTTCACACTCAGATGAACAGGGAAGAACTGGCTCTTGGACACTTTCCCTTCAGCAGAGGAGTGATCCTCCCTCCTGTCCTGGTTTCAGTGAGGTCAGAACTAATCTTTTCTAATTAACTGCACTGTCTGAAGTCAGCAGCCTGTTCTCACAGACAGTGTCTGCTGCTGGCAGCGATAACAGCCCATGTTTAGAGTTTGTACTCAGGACTGGTGTGCAGACCAAGGTCACTGCTGGATCTTGTGTACCACACTGGGGGGTGCAGAAAGTGAAAGGCTGCACATGCAGGGAGGAGGGGACAGGGCAGGAGAACCTAAACTGACCACCGAGGGATTCCATCCAATACACATCAAAATCAGTGTAAAGCTGAGGGATCATGAGGGTCCCACTTTGCTGCTCAGCTCAGCTTGGGTCCTCTTCCAGGTTTTCAATGTCTGGCATGCTTCTGCCTTTGATCCCAATTGGTGTGATCCTGAATCCAGTCCCAGAACCCAGCTCCTGAGCACAGCTCCCATCTGCTGTTGGGCCCGGGGGGGGGGGTGGTTGTGTTCAGTACTGGTTTTGTACGTATTTGTATATATTCCTTTTGTATCACTGTTATTTTAATTTTCATGAAAGCTGTTCTAGCTTCCTTTTCTAATGGCTAAGTCTCTCTCCCTTATTCCCTTTCTCTTCCCCCTTGGAGAGGGAGGGGGTTTAACAGAGATCCTCTCTTATAGCTCTAAGGGGCTGCCCTGACCCTAAACCATGACACCACCCAGGGCTGACTGGCAGCCAGCCACTGGTATACCTTTTAGGAGGAGTGTGGTGGTCTGAGTCCCACAGCAGTGCCAACTGCACCTAACATGAAGCTGTTACACATTCCTGTTGAATAAAAAAATCTGTTCCTTACCTTTTTGAGAATGGTTTGTTTCTCCCATTGCAGAGAGAAGAGTAGCTGCACTGCTTTGATTCTTGAAGATCATCTCATAAAAAGCCCTGGATCCTCAGAAGCAAAGTAATCATCTGCTCTTATAACTGTATGTACTGCACATACCTTATAGCATCCTCAGTCTTCAGGACACCCAACACCATTAGTCACTTGTGAAAACCTTTGGCTATGTTTCTTTTCCACCTTGCATTCTGTTTTTGGAAGACAGATATGTAACCCAGGGCTTGTTCATCACCCCTCAGGTACTGCTCACATATTTTATTACCTGGCCCTACAGAGACACAGCTGTCCCTAGTTTCTAAAGGCTATGTGAGCAGAATCTGACTTGTCTGAAGCTCCAGCAACAAACAAGAAAAAGTTACTGCCTTTCTTCTAGGTGGGAAAACTTGTATGCTATTTTTCAGGAGTGAATAACCACAATACTAATTGAATGCTGAGAATAATCATGTTTCCAGATGTTTGAGTTGTTGGGTTGTATGCTATTGGGTTTCTTTCTTTCTTTTTAATGCTAGTGTTTTATATAACGCAAATGAGACAAGGTATTGCTGCTAGAACATGAAAGAAGGTATTAAAACAAGGTACCACTTTCTGGTACTTGGAAGTTGGATGAAAGCCTTTTGGCAAGCCTTGACAGATCAGGCAGTATTCACATCTGTCTAGCTTAGAAATATTGAGATATTCCAGAAGCGTATGTGGGGTTTAGAGCAGGTGCTGACTTGATCCTAAAAGTCTCTTGCTGCTGACAGAGGAAGAGTAACACAACCGGAGCAAAGATGAGGATCAGGAGGAGAAAGGAGCAGCCAGGCTGCGCAGCCCGGGAGTAGCAGGAGCAGAAGGAGCAGGAGCAGCAGCAGCGGATGGGCTTGTCGAGACGTGATTAATTGTTTTCTAGTGCCACCGTGAGGACTGCCGGCCCCACCGGGCCGCGTCGGCGAGCGCGCACCGGGCTGGCCGGGGCGCTTGCACCCGCCAAGGCAACGATAATAAAAGCCTGGGAGTCGCTGGAGGGTAACGGGAGGCGACACATTCCTGTGTGAAGCAGCGCAGGGGCTAAGGCTGGCCTCGGGGAGCTGAGAGCAGTTCGGGAGCTTCTGGTCCGTGCCGTCAGGGCAGGGCGCGTCCGTCACCGGCAGCGCCCGAGGGACGGCAACGAAGCCGCGGGTGACCCTGCAGCCCCGGGAGCCGCTGCCCTGGTGTCTCTGGGGAGGACAGGCGAAGGTGGGCGAGGGGTGGGTTTGCTCCATTTGTCCTACCGCAGCTCTTGGTGGGGCGACTCGAGAGTCGCAGGACGAGGTCACCTGCCCTGCCCAAGCTCCACTAGGCAGCCCCACGGCCAGACGTGAACTCCAGCGGCCATGCCAAAGCGCTTTATGAGGATCTGCACGTTTCCCTTTGCTGAGGCAGACACAGACAGCCCCAGTTGTCCACAGCCTGTTTATCTGAGGGGGCGAGCTTTGTCAGGTGTTTAGGCTGATTGCATAGTTTTAGGTCAGAATCAATCTGAGTAAATAACTTAATGCACGGAGAAGGCTGCCTGGTGCAGCTGGTGCTGGAGGAAATCTTTGAGCAATCCTAGCGCAGCCATGCCTTCCAGTTTTAGAAACCTAGGAAAGAAGATCAGTACAGCAATAGGTTACCTACATAAGCCAGCACCACACCATAGTTCTTAGCTTTTAGGTCTATGCTTTGCAGATACATAAAACCAGAATTTATTTGTATCCTACTTAAACACCACTCGGAGGATTAAATAAAAGCTGTTAATTTCATCATGCTCTCCAAAGCTGGACAAAACGAGTGATGGGCTTACAGCCATTCAGGGATATCTGGTATATCTATGTCCAATAATGTTTTGGGAGGAAGTGTGCAGTAAACTAAAACCGGATTAAAGCAGTGGTTTGGGACTCTCAAGACCTGATGTCAATTCCCAGCTCTGTCACAGAATCCCAGTGTGACCTGAGGCAAGCTATTTCCCTCCCAAAACACTCTCATAGTTACAGAAGGCAAAATCCCACTTCATGTGAGTTTTGCCTTTGACTTCATGGAGCCAGCTCCCACCCACACATTTTGGAGCTTAAAAATTAAATACAGGCTTAAGCACCTTGCTGAATTAGTGCCAGATCTTCCCTGTGTTTCAGCTTCCTACACCTAAAAGAGGAACAAAGATCACTTCCCTATTCCCACTCTCTTTGCATGCTTAGGCTGAAGTCTGTTTGGCGCAGGACTGAGTGTAATTACTGGGACTGTGCTTATGCACTTGCCTATTCCCGTGATAAATTGCAGCTCCAGTGAGAACCAGACTTGTTGGAGACCTTACATTTGGCTGCCTTCATTTGCACTTGGGTGCTTGTTGTACCTTACCAGCCTCTTTGTACTGAGAGGGGCTTTTTCCATTTCTGGCAGGTAACTGGGAATTAATCATTTGCAGCCCATGTTAATAGGGAAAAATCAGTCTCTCTGCTTAGAAAAATGGTTAGGTTTCCAGTAAGGGGCTCCTTTACTTGTAATGCCTCTTCATATTTTCACAGAGTGGTCTGTTGTGACAGTATACAGCTAAATTTATATAACTGGCACCTTAGAACACTCCTCTAAACAGGATATTCCTGTTGGCGAAGGACTGCACATTTGCTTAAACCAACAGTTGTAAGCTTCAGCAACCCTTGACAGGTACAAACAAGGAACCACACTGATAGCTGAGGGGGGGAGGGATTACCGCACTTAACAAGAAATAGACTTTGGCATTTACATGCATATTGCAGATACACTCTACAAGGTAAACAAATATGGCATAAAAGCATATTTGGCTAGTCAAATAACCCGATTGTTCCTATTATGATGATGTCTCCTGGCACGTATGTAGTAGCACACTAGTTGACTTTGCATACATCAGGAAGAAAACTTTTCACTATCTGTTTCAGGATGGTTTCTGATGACTTTTTTCTTTCAAGATTTATTTCCTTTGGAGGACTGTTTGAAATGAAACTAGATCTTGGCCCTTGCTGACATGCCAGACTGTTTGTGCCAAGACTGATATTTATCAGGGCACAGGCAGCATGGCCAGGCCTTCACAGGCTGCTGTGAGCAGTCAGGAACTTGCAGGTCCCTCCTCCAGTATCAGGTCCTCCTCTTGCCCAGACGGTGCACTGGTGGCAGCTTGACTTGGCCAGGCATATAGCAGCAACTTCTGAGCTGCCTCCACTTACAACCTGAATATGCAAAGCACAGTAACCAAAGACAGCCTTGGTAAGACTCAAGTTATTTAAGCCTCGGTACATATGCATGGCTCCAAGCTGTCAGTTATGTCCAACATTAATCCGACCAGCACGACTGAGGCCCTCCAGGACATTTAGCAAACTACTCACTCTCCTCACTAGGTTTTTTATTTCAGCATTAAATGCATCAAGCAGTTCGTTTAGCTCTTCTGAAGAGGAAGTTTTAAAGTCCACGGGGAAAGCAGAAAGCAAACAGACCATTCAATTCAGCAGCCCTTCATGCTGTGGACATGTCTGAGAACAGCAAATGAGATTTTTAGACATCTGACTCATAAAATGGTTATTAATGCTTCTGTAGTTATGAGAATAAATTTGTTCTGGTCATATGGCAACAGTCAGCAAGCTGAATCATAATCAGCAAGATAAACAATTGTGGTAAAATAACCTTTGCCCCCATGTTCAAGCTAAGTGGGTAAAATGAATCTAATCAGTCAATTTATTTTACTTTTATTGCATCTACAAAACTTATGGGAACTCACACAAAATTTCCCTATGTGCTAGTTGTTTAGTGTGGTTTGAGGGTTATCTTCTTGGAGAAAGTTGGACAGGTAGATGATGTGCAAAGTTTTAAAAGCACAGTGTTTCTTGACTGCGGGGTAATACACCAGGGCCACACTTCTGCTTCAGTGTACCTGCCGTACCCAGCCAGCTGTGACAGGGACCACTGCAGAGGCAAACAGCAAACAGCCTTCTCCCCCCTTGGCAAATAACTACATGAACTGCCTTGCAGAGGACCACAGCTTGAAATTTCATCAGCCAATACTGAAGCACACATGCAACTCCCTTCCCCCACAGATCCCAACATTTTATATGTAATAATGCTAGCAAAGCCTGGTAATGTGGTAATTCACAGGAACCCCACCAAAAAAAAAAAAAATGTCAGAGGTGCACGAACTTAAAAAACATCTTTTAGGTAGTATTTGCAGGGGTGGTCAAACTAATTTTTGTGCCCAGTGTACTCTGATGAGCACACAAAAAATTCAGCCCTGGTTTACAGGCCTTGAGGACAGGGTGATATATTGCTTTATAGAAACAGACCCAGAGGTCTTACAGCCTCTGGAGGCTTAACCCATCTTTATCCATAACCATGGGTGCTTCTTAGAAGTGAAGAGGCTCCAGGTATCTGCCAAAATGACCCCCAGTGCCCAAGGCTGTCCTCTAGGCTGAAGCAGTGCTTGGATCCCAGCAATGCTGCCAGCCCTAGGGTGGGCCACGCGGAAAACCCATCTTGCTGATCCCTCCATTTTTGTGCCACCTTGGGCCTGGGCTTTAGTTATTATGATCATTTGTGAAAACTACAAGCTTGCTACCTGAAGTCAGTAATGTGTGGAAGAAGACTTTCCTCCTCCAGTAGGCTTTGTTGGGGAGGAAAAGTAACTGGTCTTTGGATCAAAAGAGCCAGATAACATGGTTCTGGTGACTAAGTATGACTTCCATCAGCACGTTGGAAGCCTATAGGTAGACTTGGCAGTGGTAACAATTCAGCTGCAGTGTTTTGTATAGATTTGGGTGCTGCAGTTCCAGAAAGATAAGAAACAAATGGATAAAGTCGAGAGGAGAGAAATGAGTGATAAGTGTTTTAGAAAACATAACTTTGTGAAAGAGTGGAAGAACTGGGATTGTTCCAAGTAAGAAAAGCAGGTTGAGACACTGTTAAACAGTCTTCACAAATATAATACCTGTCCTGTTGCAAAGAGAAAAGAACAGGTTTTGCAGTTGTAGATAAGACAAGAGGCCAAAATAGAATAAGAAAAAAGATTTAGATTTGAAATTTTTTTACAAAAAGTATATTGAAGCACTGGAATAGCTTGCTGAGGACATCATAGGAATATTTGAAAGATGTTAGGAACAAGTTAGACAAAGATCTGTTAGAAATCACAGGAGTAGGGTTGATCCTTCCCTTGTGAACAGGTTTGGGTTAGATGCCTGCTTGAGATCCTTTTATTGCCCTGCTTTTTATTAATAGAATGAAGACTAAAATCTTTCTATTCAAAGACAGACAGGTATTTCATTTTTTGTGATTCTGATTTTGAGAAGAAAGACCTCCACAGGCTAAATCATAAGACTAAATGTTACTTTTTTCCCTGTGTGCAATAACCCGAAGATCGATATAAAAGGTACCTCCAGTGTTTTAAATGCCAGTAAGCTGGAACCCCTTTCACAGTGGCCTGGAGCCCTGAGGTCTTTCAGAAACAGTAGGATGGTCAATGTCTTAAATGAGCTGGCCTTACTCTTTCAGCCAGTTTAGCTTCTAAGTAAATGTTCACAGTTTGCTCTTTGGCTCTGGCAGCCTCCCTGTGAGAAATAAAATTTTATTTTAGTCTTGTGTTTTACTGTATTTGAAGTATACCTATTTGAAGAATGAGACCAGTATCTTAATTTTCAGTATCCTTCAAAATACTTCAG
Organism: Ceryle rudis; assembly: GCA_033439905.1. Taxonomy (NCBI): domain Eukaryota; kingdom Metazoa; phylum Chordata; class Aves; order Coraciiformes; family Cerylidae; genus Ceryle; species Ceryle rudis. The sequence goes on along the minus strand of JAAGNO010021168.1, from coordinate 39,144 downwards.
TTGGAGTTCTCATATCCTTTCCTTCTGAAAAAGGTCATAACCAGAATATTTTGTCACAGTTCAAATGCCCCAACCATTTTTCCATTATCCCATCCAGTTGAATCAATCAATCATATTTTATTTAATGTTACTCTGAAGACATTCCCACTTAGATTCAACTTTCACAAGAATAAAGTAGAGCAAACTCCAATTCCACTGGAGTTTTTGTTACTACCCTATGTATTCCTATCTTTTAGCCAAAAGATGCTGTGAAAATATTTATAATGTAATGCTCTGTAGTTATTTTCGGAATTGCCAAATATATATTTTATTTTTATTTCAGGAACTGCATCTGTGGCTGTTGCAGGTCTTCTTGCAGCTCTGCGTATCACCAAGAACAGGTTATCAGATCACACTGTGCTGTTCCAGGGAGCTGGAGAGGTGTGTATTTTTATACATCAAGAAAAATTGTACTATGAAGATTATTCTTAAGATTTAATCAAGTTATATGTATCCAGTTAAGAAGAAGATTGAAGGGGTAAAATGATCACTAATACCTGCTGAATGTTAGTTCTTAACTCAAATGTAAACTTGCAGAAAAATCTCTGATCATCTGGTCAACCCTCTTATTTTTGATTTAAAACTTCAGGTTTTAGCTCTTCAGCTGTAAATTATTGAACTGCTCTCAGTATAAACAAACAAAAATTTTTTGAAAGATGAGGAAATATATCAGGTCACCAAAGTGAAATGAAAATAAATGTATTTACCAGAGTGCCCCTTTGATTTTTCCTGTCATTAAATACAGTTTTTCAATATGCTGCATGTTGAGATCATCCATTTCTGAAGATTTTTATGCACTATATTTTTGATACTAATTTTTCAGTATAAATTTCTAAGTCACTGACACACAATTGAAGGTTGTATTTATCTACAGTGGGGCTACCGGTCTTGTATGATATCTACAACACCATGCAGGCTTCTGAAAAATATTTATGGTCACCAAATGCCTCTATGGGTACAATATACTAATCCAGCTTTACATAGTCCAGATATCTTTAATTTGATTCAGTATTTGCTGCTACAAAGATCAGGTCTGTAGTTTTCAGAATGACTTGCTTCCATGTCTGGCATGTCAGCACCTTTGGACATCAAGACTGTCCATCTCTTTGAAGTTCCTTTCCCTGGTTTTGCTCCACATTCAACAGACAGATGAATTCATGGTCTAATATTTATTTTTTTGTTAGTATTGTCAGTGTGCCTGTTGCTACAAAGAGGTAATGATAGATGTCATCTCTGCTGTGGGAGCTCATTCCTAGTAACACTACTTATTCCTTAACTAAAAAAATTGGAATCTCACTTGATTCTCAGTGAAACTGAATAATAAAGAACAAGAAACAGAATCAAGCCCATAAATATGTATATGAGTTGGTAGTCAGAAATACTGAGTAGTCTGTTGGCTCATTTTGTTGTCTGGTTTTCAATCTGTACCTCTGTGACATTTGATCTGTTGGATGAAATATTATAAAATTCAGTAAGAATAATTCATGCTTCAGCAAAATATTGATAAGTGAATTTTTCTTGCCCCTGCTTTCACTGGGAGCACAGCCAAGTCTAGAGTTACAAAACACACGAATAGTAGGTAAAAGGAGATTTACCTTCTTGATGGACATTTTAAATAATAAAATTTTTAGGACTGCATTTTACTTTTTGGCATGCAGAGCATGGTTTCCTTTGGTTTAAATTATATAAAAAAAAAAATTAAGGGACAAAATAAAATTTAAAAGAAGAAAAAATATTTAATGTATTCTGAGAAGATTATGTGGAGTAAATGTTACTTTTAGCATTTTTCATAAAACATTTGTTATGTTTTCCACATAAATGCCATCTTAAGATTTATCTGTACTATGATTTATCTATAAGATTTATCTATACTATTTACCTACATTATGATTTCTAGTTACCAAATGGTAGCAACCGTTCATTAGTGTTTGCTTTATGAGAAAATAATGATTGAGTTTTATTGTTAAAATCAAGAAACTTATTTAAAATATTGGGTAACAGAAACAAGTCAGCAGGAGATTTCTTTCATTTCTATTTTTGTATACTATTTTTTTTTCTCTTTCCTTCAGGCTGCCCTGGGGATAGCAAACCTCATTGTTATGGCTATGGAAAAAGAAGGGGTATCTAAGGATGCAGCCATCAAAAGGATATGGATGGTTGACTCAAAGGGATTAATAGTAAAGGTAAGACAATTTTCTCATTCCTTTAAATATCATGATAGTTACTTGTACTCTGTAGATAAAGGCAAGAATGTAAACTTTGTGAAAGCAGCTCCACGATTTATCTCTCTTGACAAAGCAAGCTATTTTTGTCTTCTGAAGTGTTTTAAATGAACGACAGGCTCCCATGTTACTCCAGGGGGAAGCATGATTATGCCTGGAGTTCCTGCTCTATTTCTATTAGGGATAAGCACATAATGAAGAGAAATTTTTGCAAGTTCTTTAAAACATGTAAGGAAAGGAATGTTCAACTTGTGGGTTTAAGATTTCCCATGGCAATGCGACTATTATTTGTTAGCATACTCTTGCACAGAGATACATAGATATATTATTAGGATGGTATTCAAGGATTTTTTAAAAGGAACAAAAATATTTTTGAAGAGAATAATTTCCTGGTATTGCAAGCATGTCATCCCTCTGTAAGAACTGAGATACATTGCATCAAATAGCTTCTATGCACAGTGATACAGCTCATGTTGCAGATGTTGTGGTCTGCAGTGCTATCAACACTGGTCACAATTTGAAGCTGCTGAGAGACTTCATCAGTCACCCTTACCTCATTCCTTCCATGTGCCAAAATAAAGAAACATATGAATTCCACGTGCCAGAATAAAGAAACGAGTATGTTTTAAAAGGTGGTTATGTATTTAATAGTTTGTGAGCTACTAAAAAGAAAGGGATGAGAGGTCAGTCGGCTTTTCTTTTTCACCTTGCCTGTTGGTTAGCAGTGTTTATGGTCATCTTTGTTGGTACTGCACTTTTGAACTGCATTCTTTAGCTGTTTAATATTTAAGATCTTTTGTAGTTCATATACCTTTGCATCAGGACCATGCATTCTGCAGTCAGTATCTGTGTTGGTTTATTGAACAGCATCACAGCACCTTTCAGTCATACTGTTGAAGAGAAAATAGTATGGTCATAGACATTGAGATGGAAGAGCATTACTGAGGTCATGTTGGACATCCTTTGCCAGAAAGTACATTATTCTGATCAAGTACAGAAGGATGCTGGTATTTCCTACTATCTAAGACACAGGGGGGTGTTTGTTTGTCTTTTTTAATGAGTGCTTTTAATCATTTTGGTTTTCATCTAATAATCTTAAAGTGCTTTTGAATCAAAACACAGATGACTGAAGGCCTGTGTACCTCCCGTGGCTGTTAAAACCTAGAGGTTGCCTAAGAAAAACAGTATGTTGCACAGTGTCTTCCACCATAGAGACTGGGACTATCAAATAATACAGCTGAACTAAAATCTCCTCCTGGAAACTTAAAAGGGGCAAAAGTATAGGAAATTCACAGCCCTAAAGCAGTAAAACAGGTCTCAGCTGTGTGTCTGTTCAGCCAAGGTGGTTAACCAGCCTTTCTTCTCTCCTGCTCATTGCTTCTTCCTGCTTCTTTTACACCTCTCACTGCTAATTTGCTAGTCAGTTGAGAAGCTGGGTTGTTGCTTTTGGTTCACAGAGCTGAATCCTTTCACAGTTTCTAAGTTTTTAGAGACTCGGTGACTGTAGACTTTCCTCACCACCTTCTAGCTTCAGCACTCTCAAGCAGTGCCAAAACCAATCAGCATCTCACATAGCCTCAAAGTTCTTTTCCTCTGCTTATTCTTCTTGGTTGGGCTTTAATTTGGGTTTTGTTCAAAAAGCAGTCCACTGATTTTCATGTTCTGCCCAGAGTATATTTGTGAACTGTTTGTGATAGCCAGACATAACAGCTGTCTGAGATAGATTAGGGCTGAATTTATGGCCAGACATTGACGCAAGCAGCGGGAGCCAACAGTGCACATTTCAGATCGTTGCTGGTGTTCCTGAAAGACCTGGGAGCACCAGTCTTCCTGTCTGACCCTCCTGTGTGGCTTGAAAATGGTTGGGTACTTACTGCTGAAGTGTATTTGAGTGGAGAGCCTGCTGGACCTAGAAGCTAGGAGATACATGGTTTAGTGGTCACATGGCAGTGCTGGTTGGACTTGAAGACCTTCAAGGTCTCTTCCAACCAAAATGATTGCATGATTCTACTTCAGTGCAAGGCCTGAGCTGGGCATAAGGAAACCCATCCTTGGTTTAGGGCTCTGCCTTTCTTCTGCAGCTAAATATTCCCCCTAAAAAGGAAACAAAATTTAAAAAAAGCTCCATCCCCCAAAAGAAAGGAAATGCAATGTAGGCCTCTTGAAGCTTGTGATTTAACTGCTGGGAAGACATATATGTAGGAAGTAAATAATTAAGCCGTTCCTGGTTGCTTTTTCTGGCCTGAGAGAGAATGCTGTACTTTAGGAAGCTAGGAAGTTAGGAAATTTTCCTGCCTAGGAAATTATTTTGGCTTCAGCCGATTGCAGAAAAGTGCTACGCAACTTGAACAACTTTCTAAACTCTTAGAAAAGAGATAAGAGAAGTAAAATGAGGAAGATTTGTGATAAAACTGTACTACGGGAAGGACCGTATTGTTAGAAACCTTTTCATTATTGCAAAGATAACATTTGCCAAGGCAGAGCATAGATAACCAGTTAACCAACTCTCACATAAACCAAGCTAACTTTTATTTCTTACTATTAAGGAGCAGTATCAGTGGAAATCTGTTCAACAAAAGACCCTTAAAATTTGCCTTACCAAAAATTGCTTTATCTACTTGACACAGGGAGACCTTTTCGGTCCTAGAAATATTCTGATCTGTTGCTTTTGCAGTGGAAGAAATAACAGAATCTCTGAAGACTCAGCAATTACTTTGTCCAACTAAACTAATTTTTACATCATTTTTATTCTGTTGTCCTTTGATCATTAATTTTGCAATACATAAATATAGATTTAAACATCGTTTCCTGTTTCATCTACTTTCTGTAATATTTCAACAAGTGCAAACCAAAGAAAAATAACTTTGGAACTTTTGACCTGACTGCAAATAGTTTCCACCTTTTCCTACTTCCCCACCCCCAGAAGTTGCCACAAAATCACTTATCAAGCTTTTGTATCTGATTTTTCCTTTGTGGCTTTTGAATTTTAGTTGAAGTGCAGCTGTGTTTTCATTTTCCTGTTAATATTTATCCCCCCTCTGCCCTGGGAACCATCTTTTTTCATTAAACCAAGTTTGATGACCAACTTTTATGCTATGTTGTGGTGAAAGAGCTGGTGATAAAGGCTGTGTTTGTTATACTGTCTATAGTTGTGTTCTCTACTTCATTCTAGAGACCTTATAATGTTGTTCATATTGGTTCAGGGTTGTTGGGAGTGTGTTTCCATTTGTTCAGTATGTTTTCACCTTTTGAAAGTATTTTTTTCTCCAAACATGGATAAAGAAGGTTTGCAGATCATATCATTGGAATTTTGCCAACTGAACTGGATGACTTTTTGAAATGGATGTCATTCCTCTTGAAATGCCTGTCTTAAGTATCCCCGTGCATTCAGATGAAAGTTTTAATGGTTAATTAAAAGACACTTTTAAAGTTGCTTCTGCACTTTTATGTACTTAAAGATTATTCAGGAGCAGTTTGGAGTCATCTTTAATTCTGAATTTCTGAATTCTATCACATTGTCACATTCTGTCTGATGAATAGATTTTTACCTATGTGAACACACTGATGGGTAATGTCTCCCACATTCCTCTTCTTTCCCATACTCTCAGTGTTCCTATTTTTCTTCTGTTACTCACACAAATATACATGATTTTGTGATGTGTGGTGAACACAATTTGTGTCTTCTTTAAAGCTGCCATAGTGTCTTGCTTAGCTATAGTAGTGTCCAAATCTTCACCCATGGACTTCAAAGACAGTAAATTATTTTGTGTCAAGTATCTGAGAAGAGGCAGCAAGTGATAAACAATATTTGGATGTTCATGAGTTTCACCACAAAATCATAGAATGGTTTGGGTTGGAAGGGACCCTAAAGATCATTTAGTTTCAAACCCCCTGCCATGGGCAGTGACACCTTCTACTAGATCAGGTTGCTCAAAGCCCCATTCAGCCTGGGCTTGAACACTTCCAGGGAGGGGGCATCTGCAACTTCTCTGGGCAACCTGTTCCAGTATCCTACCACTCTCATAGTGAATAAATAGTTCGAGGATTTTAGCAATGTGTTGCAAATGCTTCTATTTTCTTCTGTTTTTTTTAAGGCAGTACCAAGAACATGGTAGGGTGATAGGCAAGATGATTCTTGGAACTGCCTAGGAATATGATGCAAATAATAAGACATTTTTAATATTTAAAGGGATACGGTAGAAAGCCCTCCACCAAAGATGGATACTCCTCTGCCAAGGATGGACAGGCTGATGGGAGTGTTCCTGAGCTGCCAAAAGCTTCTCTTATGGTGAAGTTGATCTGTAATTTGCAAGACAGCATTAGATTTTTGTATGCTGCATTATCTCTAGTGCACAAATGAAGTTCCCTCACATAGGGATGAATGTCATCCTTAACTTTAAAGAGCATGTCAACACGAGGGATCTGTCCAGGCTGGATTGATGGGCTGAGCTCAGTGGGATAAGGTTTAACAAGGCCAAGTGCTGGGTCCTGAACTCAGGTCACAACAACCCCATAGCAACACTACAGGGGAGGAGGAGTGGCTGGAAAGCTGCCTGGCAGAAAAGGACCTGGGGGTCCTGGTGGACAGCCAGCTGAACATGAGCCAGCAGTGTGCCCAGGTGGCCAAGAAGGCAAATGGCATCCTGGCCTGTATCAAAAACAGTGTGTCCAGCAGGAGTAGTGATCGTGCCCCCGTACTCAGCACTGGTGAGGCCACAGATGACTATGTTCAGCTTTGGGCACCACCAAATAAAAAAGACATTGAGGTGCTGGAGAGAGTTCAGAGAAGGGCAATGAAGTTGCTCAGGGGTCTGGAGAAAATGTCTTATGAGGGCATCTGGGGTTGTTTAGTCTGGAAAGGAGGAGGCTGTGAGGGCACCTTACGGCTCTCTACAACTATCTGAAAGGATGTTGTAGGGAGGTGGGTGTTGGTCTCTTCTCTCAGGTAACTAGTGATAGGACAAGAGGAAATGGGCTTACATTGTGGCAGGGGAGGTTTAGGTTGGACAGTAGGAAAAATTGTTTTACCAAGACGTGGTGAGGCATTGGAACAGGCTGCACAGGGAGGTGGTGGAATCACCATCTCTGGAGGTGTTAAAAAAATGTGTAGATTAGGCATTTCAGGTCATGGTTTAGTCGTCCTGATAATATTTAGTAGATGGTTGGACTTGATGATCTTGAAGGTCATTTCCAACCTTAATGGTTCTATGAATCTATTCTATGACTCTATGGAACAATGTTGCTTTTGACAGTTTTGTACTCTATGCTTTCTAGTTCAGCACAGAAGTACTTGCATTTAATCAAGTGATTTGTGTTTTAAATGCCCATTAAATATGTAAGACCTCAGGTCACCAAGCGAAGCCCAAACTGAACAGCAAGCACAAGAACATCAGCTGAGGTCTGGTTGAAGGCCTCAGAATATTGATCTTTATAAGATGAGGACTGAAATAGACCCCAAAGGTTTGCTCATTTCTGTTCTGCTAATTAATTAGAATGGAGACACTAAGGTAATCCTGTTGGTAATCCTCTAAAATGTTTTCATTTTTCCTCTTTCTTTTCCCATTTGAATATCCCTGGAAAACTTATGTGGAAAAGATCCTGACAAACAATTAATTGGCAATGGATACAACCCTGTTTAAAGTTCATGGTTTGGTCAAACCTTGATACATACATAGTTCAGTCTTTGCTTAGAGAATGATTAAAGAGAAAGGGAACATCTGGGACCGATAGAATTTCAGTGCCATATAGCTGTGGTTGCTCCCATTACAGTCAGGAGAGCTCACATGAGTTGTGAAAGAGCCTTTAGAGCTCACAATCAAATATCTTAATATTGAACTGAAGCCCATCCAGACTGAATTTTCTTATATTTTACCAATAATCTTTTTTTTTTTTTTTTTAATTTGGGTTTCATTTTATATACTAATTTGATAATGGTTTTAATGTTAACTTTCATATACCACTTCATATTATGTCTGCCTCTTCTGCTAACTTTTCATTATTTCTAGATTTCTTTTTATCAGTAGTCAATTATTCTTTCACTTTTGTCCTTGATCAGTACATTCATGGCTGATTGTAACTGGCTAGTACTTTTAGAGCCAAAAAAATGATTTGTGTCTTAGCAAATATGCAATGTCTTGGGTACATCCAAGGCACCACAATAACTTAAAGAAGTTTCTGCCTTATGCACTTACTCATGCACTATCCCAACGAAGCAATCCTTGTTTGCATTGTCTGTTATTTTGATGTCTGGGGAATTGATCTGTGCAGTTTCATCTTGAATTTATCTTGTTCTATATGACGTATAAGTTCTGCAGCAAGGGAACACATTAATTTGTCTTTGAATGCTCGTGGCATTACTCATACTGGGTCAGTAGTATGTGAAAACAAGTGAGGACAAGGCAAAAGGATGATTGGTGTGCTTAAGGAATGGCCACAGTATTTTATCTAAAAGAGACACCACCAAATATTTTGGTGCTAAAATTGCTGGCATCTAACTGTTTCCTCTTTGACACCATGTACATTAGATGTACTGATGAGATGGTGACCTAATGTGGATGGTTTGTGATTTCTTTTGCTCATGCTCTGTTATTGAAATGAATGATTGCTTTGCTCCATTTTGTTTCTGTTGTTCTGTGGATTCCTGAGTTGCTCTGCTTCTCAGGTCTTATCTTCTTGAAATAATTGTCTTTATAAATTGTGTCCTGCCTGTTAACCATGAATGCTTATTTACAAGGAAAGGATATTTTATGCATTTTACTGGACTTACATAAACAGCCCTAATCTTCTAATATGTTTTAAAGTCAACATCAGAATTACATTTTTTTTACCTAAATCATGTTTTACTGCCAACCATTATGACATTATCTCCTCAAAATGTTGTGGTTTTTTCACACAGTTGTCAATAAGCTGTTTATTAATTCTGTGTCCAAGTTGCCTCATCTGGTTTTAATCTGCTCTCTTCATCTCTAGGTGTTAAGTGATAGGCCTGATCAGGAGGCACAGTCACTTTATCACAGTCACTGTCTGTATGCAGATTTTGGAGGGTTTGTATGTGTCCTCTTTTTGGTTCCTAAATGAGGTAGCACAGGCGTGCCTGTCAAGGGCTTGCAGTAATCCCTGACCAGTGCATCCATATCCATACCTCCATCTTCCCTGGCATTTTGCGACTCCTCGTAACCGATACTCTCCTGGAGTTCTGGCCAAGGCGGGTGGCCTGTCCTGTCCCCTCCTAGCATGGTTTCTTGTGTCTCTCCTGTCCCTTCCCTTTCATGCTTCTGGGTGACTCTTCAGAGAGGTCCCTGAGCTCCCTGCACCATCTGCAGTCCCTGCCTAGAGCCCTCCAGACGATTTCATCAGGGACCTTTAGACCATAGATTTACTTGTGGTGAGATAAGCAGCCATGTAGAGATCACCACCTTCTCCCATGACTCTTAACCACATCCTTTCCACCCCACGCCCCCCCCCCCCCCCCCCCCCCCCCTCCCCCTGCACTCCTCGTTTTTGTTTTTTTTGTTTTTTTTTTTTTTTGTTGTGTTTCATTAGGG
>JAAGNO010021168.1:0-29239 GCA_033439905.1 Ceryle rudis | reverse complement strand
TATAGCACTGTGAGTAAACATTGCAATAATACTTGGAAAAAACACAGATGTCAGATCAAGTATACCATTATTTCTTGGCAATAGGGAATTTATAGGAAAAATGCAAGTAAACCCAAAACGTTTGCAGTTGGAAATACTCTACTCACTAATGGACTGCTTTGCTTTTTGGTCTACAGTTCTCATGTCTTTTGTGGTTCTCATGTCTTCAGTATTTAAGAACCTCAGAGAATTTATTAATTTATCAGTGTACTGATCTCTGTTGTCTTGTTTAAATAAGCCACAGTTGACACAGTCAAATGGAGGCAAGTGTTTATATAAATAGATTTGTGCCTCCCTGGTTGTGAGACGGGGACAAGTGCCAGCGCTGCCTCTTATGTGGGACAGTGCAATCATCAGGGAGCTCTGGCTGTTCTCAGCTGCCTTCCAGCTGATGGAAAGAGTAAATCTTGGAGTGCTTCCAGCACTGCCTCTCTCGCCTCACTGACATAAAAAGCTCCTCTGCTCTTCAGCCCTGATTCATGGGGCAGCCCCAGCAGGACCAGCTCAAACAGGCCATGGCATTTGACTTCACATTGGTGATATCTGTAAGATTTGCCTCCTGTTTTGTAATATCCCACACAAAGGTCTGCTGTGCAGTCTGGTCTCCTGTTTTTACAGCTGTTTTCTATGAATTTTCTCAGGATTTTATTGATGGGTCATTTTTGTTTGTTATCTGAGCCTCAGTTTGGTTCTATAATATAATGATATGAGTAACTTTCTGTGGAAACTGTGATGTACATTTGCTTGAAGCCTGATCCCTGTATCTCCTTTGCTTCTTGTGCTGTTGATCAGCTGCTGGAACTAAAAAATCAACCCTCCCTAAAACTAAGAACAGCTTTCAGTTCAAATCCAAAATACATGCAGCTTTTCATAATATTAACTATTGAGTCCTGTTACTTCCTTTTGCTCCTTGAATTAAAAGATCCTGGTGTCCAAGACTACTTTTACAATTTGTAATGATAATATGTAATACCAATGACTCTCATCCATTAGGGAGTATAGACATTTTAGGATTGCCAAGGTCTTTCATACATAATGTCGCCATCAGAGAATGTTACTATTGTTTCTTTATCTCTGTACTTATTCTGCTGTCTTAAAACAGTCCACATTGTAACTCATTTGCTAATAAAGAATTTAACTCATATTACTTTCCATGTGAGATACCACGGTGACTTCTAATACAGCTACATATCTGTTTTCAGGTTGCTTAGCTCTCTTTTGTTCAGATCCAATATATCCCATCTTGGTACAAAATGATACTGTGACAGAGGCAATATTTTTCCCCTCTGAAGTAATTTCTGACATTTTCACTGAGTCTTTGGACTTAAGGTTTTTAAACTTTTTAATTACATTTTTAATGTTCTTCACCTTCAGCATTCTAGTGAAGGTGTACTGTATAGTTTGCTCAGGTAGCCTCTGTATGCATTAAAGATGCTATGGTTGTTTTCCTGGTACTTTAGTGTGTAGTTTGTTTTTTGTTGTTTTTATTCAAGCACACTTATTATAATGCCTCTAGCAAATTACTTATTCTATATAAGGAAATAATATAAGAATCCATATAATTACGAAAAGTTATATATCATTGTATAATGTTGGTGGGTTTTTTATTTCTTCCTTGGGGTGATGAATACATTTGGAAAGTTAAAGCAAGAAGGATATAAAGCCTCTTTTCCTAATTTTACCTTCCTCCTCTATTGAAAGAGATTGTGAGTTTGTATCTTCCCTTCTGAATAGCTGCACAGGTATCACATCAAGTCTCTTAGGTTGTCTGTGGATTTCAGTGTGAAAGGCACTCTGGATTTCAGGAGCATCAGTTGATGCAGGAAGGGTGCTTGTTATACATCATAGAAAACATTACAGTTGAAGACACGTTCTGTCTGGCCTAGATGATTCTTCATACTGCCATTTGAGCAACAGTGCAATAATGTCCTTTGGTAGGAATGCCTTGAAAAGTTCCTCCCCTCTGCGGCAAGTGTTGAAGCCCTTCAGTGAAACAGTGAGACTGTCAGTGAGGCTCGGTGGACTGAAAGGGACACATCTTTAGACTGATGATTTTTCTGAGCCCTTTCCATTGAATGAATGAATTTTCAATAATGCTAAATGAGCAAAACAGTGGGCTTAGAAGACAGCTATGAATGTGACTGAAGAAGATGTTTCTACGTAAAAGACCCAGAGCTTCATACGCAGAACCCCAGAGCTCATTCAAATTCTTTCTTAGTATGGAGTATTTTAGATTTTTTCCCTTTCCTATTAGAAGAAGAAGAAGGAGGGAAATATCACTGAGCTGTGTGCCATGTTAGTATTTTAGGATTATGGAGATTCAAGAAGACCAGAGAAGTTTCTGATTTATGCTACCTTGTTTTGATCCTCTGCAGCTCATTTCCTAGCAGCAGATAGCTGGAGTACAAAAGCTAGCTATTCCAGGGCTAGAAATGGAAATGTTAGAAGATGGGCTCTGCAATTCCGGAAGATCTTGTTGTCAGAGCATCTCTGCACTGACCAGTCCATCTGCTTTCCATCTTCCCAGTGCCAGGAGGGTGACAAAACAGAAAACCACACAAATCCAGAACTGAGACTCGTGCTTTTTGTCTCCATCCTCTTGTATCCGCTGACTGACAAAAACTCTGTGATTTCTTATTCCGGCTATAGGCATTCAGGGGCGGATGTCTGGAAGCTTGTACTAAATGGACTGGCAACCCCTTAGTTTGAGGTTAAGCATGCACAAAACGGAATTGTTTCTTCCTTCCTGCAAGTCATTGTTTTCCCCATTGGCAGGGCATGTAGGAAAGCTGGCTGTGCTCTTGCTGACGCCTCTTTACTTTGCGGAGAGCAGAACTTAAGAGTTTGCCAGTCTGGGGAGAAAAATTGACTATCTAAAGCACTGTCCTCTAAATTATTGGAGTTTTGTAACCAAATCAACTGGTTAATCTTGAAATCTCCAACACAGTTTTTGAGGGAGGTCTTATGTAGCTCTTTTAGGATCACTGAATTAACAATTACGTGTCTGAAAAGCTATTTTAAAATATATATTGAAATAACCCCTAACCATAGAATGTCTTTTGTAAGCATTTTCCAGGCAAAAATCTCTATGTACATAGCTGTTGTTATTTTTGCTAAGCCACAGAATTTAATGTTTCATTCTTAGTTAATATACTACAAAAATATTTACTTGGAGATGTGATTCATTCTGACTAATGGGTCAAGCTAATTCAGACCAAAGCTGAATAAAGAAATAAATTTAAAATTGTTTGGGCTTTGGTTTTGGTTTGGAGCTCATTTTTGGTTTTGGTTTGGTTTTGGTTTGCTTTAGAAAGGTAGAATGCCCTGTGTGAAATTAAGAGCAGATAGAAATCAAGGTAGGGCAGAACTGAATCTGACCTAAGTTGACCCATCTGGCTAGCACTGGTCTCACTAGCCAGTGGCCTGGAAACAGCTGTAGCAGATCACATCCAGCTTACTGTTTGAGTACTCCTTTGTAGCTAATTAACTGAGAGATAATTGCTAATGTCAGTAGAAAATGAGGCTTTGAATCCTTGGTGTTGCATCAGTAAGTGTTTTAACAGCTCTGCCATTGTCTTAATTTTAAAATGTTCAAGAACCTCCGCAAAATCAGGTGTAAAACTGTATAAAGAAGTTACTCTTTCATGCAGGATTTTTGTTATTTCTTTTGATTTAACATGAAAATGAAAGAATATCAGCATTTTTCTCTACTAAGCTGTCAGCCTGGCCTCTTAGACATTATATACTGTGTAAAAAATTGAACTTCACCTTTCCCAAGACATCTTCACAAATCTGCAGGTCCTGGACACGCTCAGAGCTACCAGCCTGCCACAGCCTGAAGAATGATCTGGTCATAGGTCTTGGAGGTGATTTCTTCTTTCTTGGTAGCCCAGAGTAGTCTCCCGGAGGCTGGGTTTTAAGACCTTCTCTTCCTCAATAGCAGCCTGATAAGCTATTAAGGAACCAACTGGATGGTCACCCCCACACCCATTCCCAGCTCCCCAGGAAACCTGCCTCCATGTCAGACTCTGTTGAGCATTTTGATTTCAACCAATCAGCTGATTAGAAGGAAAAGTTGATTTTTCTTATAGTATTTTGAGTTATGCCTAGCAACAAGCTTTTGGCCTGGAAATCACAAATGTTTTTTTTTTTTTCTCTAGTGACTGAAAATTTCGTATTTTTCCCCTGAAAATGTTAACAAAACCTCCTGCTTTAAAATATGTGTCTAAATCGTGTGTGTAGACTATGGGGACATCTGCTGGGGTTCTGGGAAATGGCAGACTTCAAAATGTGTATTGACGGTGGAATGATTCGAGCATGAATATGCCAAAAATTGTTAATACTGCGGCATTCTCTCGAGGCTGAGAATTTCACATTTTGCCCACAAAGGAAATCAGGTGCCTGTATCACAGTATTTCAGTGCTAATCACGCTAGTAGAACACTTGAGACTCCTATAAGCACATCCAGACATAACCCTCTTAATTTAAAAACTGTATTTTGGTCATGTAAAAAAAAAAAAAATGTGGAAGAGGAGAAATCTCTGGAAATTCCTTGTAATTGTGGGTGAGCCAAGAGAAGCTGGCGTCCTGTGAGGCAGACCAGCTCAGTCAGGCCTGACCACATAACAGACTTCCACAGTTTCCTGTGGTACCCTCAGGATGGAAACACTTTTCTTGCAGCTGGAAATGAAAACTGGCCTTCCCTCCTGCCTGCAAGCTCCTGTGGTGGCTGTCCAAGGACCAGCAGAGGAGCTTAGGTGATGGGACTGGCACAGCCATGTGTTGCGACATTGCAGAATCGTAGGCCAAAATGTAATATTGAATTTCTCATCTTTTTTAAAAATTAAGTAAAAATGCCATTAAAAACCTAATCCCATCTTGGATCTGATAGCATACACAGCCCTAAACTGAGCCAAAATTGTTAAATTCCTAGACTTTAATGGAATTGTGGAATTAATTCTGTTCCAATACTTCAGCATAGTCTTAATTAACTTGCTAAGATTATGGAAACTTTCATCTTATCAGGTGGAGAAGGTGTAGCCGGGGAGATGATATACATCTGTTCAGGCTGTTTGGTCAAAATTACATTTAGTGTTCCATTCTCCTCGTGTACTTCCCTATGTATCTTTATAACCTGCTTCTTGCTGTCTGAAGGTGTACGATGTTTGAGGGGCTGGCACTGCTTTCTAGATTTGTGTTTGAAAAGGGCCTTTGCAGCACTTCGATGTTTTCTGCAGGCATGAGAATAAAACCCAAGGTGAAGGTGTATGCATTTTAAACTCTGAATTTCTGTTGAAATTTTCTGTACAGAGGTCTATGTATTTGGACAACTGTACAGTTTTCACAAATTCTGACCCCTTCTTGCCATGCACTCCATGTTCCTTACACTGAGTTCACATCCTGTTTAAAGCCCAGTCAATGTCAATGATGCTCTATAGGCCTTTCTCTTGCATCTATCATGTTCCATTTGGAAACCTTCTTGGGCATCAATGGGTGGGAATTGCTGCTATATATCGGGGTGAAATTTGTTTTACAGCTGAGTCAAGTTGGTTAATGCAAAAGCAGTGCACCAAACATCTGGTTAGAATTATTTTTATTCCATCCTTAAGAATGAAAGACTTAAATACGAAAAAATGTGGAGCAAAATATAGGCTCCCCTATAGTCTATACACTACACCAATATAGTCTCTGTACTTTTAGACAAGAGCAAAGCTGAAAAAGCCAGGAGAAAGTTTTTTTTTTTTTGCCAAGTTACGAATCCCTGTCTGCCCTGGTGCATCCATACAGTTTGCTATATAAATATTTTTGTGCTTTATTATTAGTAGCTTTGACTGAATGTTAACGGGTAAAACAGCTTTAAGAATGCTTTAGAGAAGAAATTAATGATGCTTTCATGTAATTCATAATACAGTGGTGTTCTACAACTGTTAGGAATTCCAAGTAAAAATATTGTATTTAATTTACCTAGTGTTTAGAGAAATAGGTTAGTTCTAATTGTTCTAAGCTTGTCATCTGTACACAGTGTAACTCTGTCTGATACGATATTTGGTGGTAGATGCAAAAGTAGAAATGAAAACAGGACACGTTAAACCAGATACTTTGTAAACTGGTTATCCCAGGATATTGGGTTCCATTAAACTTATAATAAACATCTTTTTCTTTTTTGCCTTATTCAGGGGCGTGCCTCATTAACATCTGAGAAACAACGTTTTGCCCATGCCCATGCTGAAATGAAAAATTTACAAGATATTGTTAAAGATATAAAACCAACCGTGCTAATAGGTAATTTATTTTTTTTTTTTTACTTTAAAGCAATGACCTTATTCTTTGTTGAAAAAAAATGGGGATGTGGCCTTGTCTGAAGACAAGATCAAGTTCCTCCGAACAGTTTACCTTTGTGTGTTTTTAGAAAACACTAGGTGCATAATGGACTCTATTAAGCAACTGAACAAATAGTAACTCTCCAAGCACGTAATACTGCCTTCACTCCATTTTACAAGAGGAATAATCTGAGTTGGTTTAAACATCTGATGGAGAACCTTATCACCTTCCTAAATTACTTCTGATTTAATGCGGATGGTGTAATAAAAATAACCTCAAACTTAGGCTGAGAAAACTGAGCTAAGCACATGTAAAGCTGTGCAAATGTAAGCATGCTGAATCTTTTTTCACTCATATTTAGGTCCTTGGTCACCAGTCCTTTTTGCTGACCAAAACACAGATTTTACAAGGACTTTGTCTTATATAAAAGCTGCAGCATTTGAGATCTAAGTAAAGGATTGGGCAGCGCTCTGCAGTTTGGTTATTATATTTCAGTGACAGTTTCAGGAACAAACTTCAAGCACTCAAATATTTTTATTTAATATGTAAGACTTGAAAATTCATCTGTCTGGCTAGAAAAGTCATTCATCAGAATCTGGCAAATCTGAAATGCCATAGTGAAAATTAATTAGTTATAAGAGCTACCTTTTCAACTAGGCCTAGACCACATGGTCCTTGTTCAGTAAAATCTGCTTTTGACAAGCATCATGAGTGAGGTAAATAAAGCTTATCTTTTTCTATGCTCCATAAAGACACGACTGCAAGACAGAGACCAAGTAATCTAGAGAATTTATTTAGTACTATACAAGGCAGAAAAAGCTAGTGGATAGCAGGATAGATTGAATGATCTGTGATATTTATCTAGGTAAAGGTGTGCTTGGTGCTTAGGGAATATTTGCTGTCATGAAATATGGATGTTTACTGTGTCATTTTTATATATAAATCTATGCAGCGCTTTCCCTCAAGGTCACCTTCTCCTATCCATACTGGATAATGAAGGCTCTTTCAACAGAAACAGCAATGAAAATTAATACTGGAGGTTTTTTCTGTTTGGAGGACTAGTCATTCAGTATCTTCCCCTGGGCAGCAGGAGTCATGAGGAAAATTTTTGATGCTCCTTATGGTGTTTTACTTAACTCTGTCTCAGTGAATCCTCATGTACATTTCATTGCCTGCAATGGCTCAAGGAAAAGCCTTAGTTTAGCTTGGCCAAATATAAGAAATCGCAATTTTAAAACAAAGCAAAAAGAAATAGTCAGCAAGATTGTTTGGAGCATTTTGTTTTAACTTTATATCTGAAGATAGTTGTCATTCTTACTACTGACTGTCCAGAAGTGGTTTTAGAAGACATTAAACATTTGGCAACTGCAGATTTAACCAGAAACTAAGATATATATAACAGGCTCTTAGACAAGTTAGTCAAAATCATGACTGCCATAAGCCATCAAACATACAGTGGCCTAGCTTGGTCTAGCAGAGCTTTTGCATTTAAGCATCCTTGTCTGTTGACAGAAGTTAAAGTACAGAGAGTTCAGAAAAGTGTGTGAAAGAAATGTTTGAGCAAGAGATGTTTAAACTTTGAAAGAAGTCACTGATTTGCATCAACTGAGGAGTTGCCTGTTTTCTTACCAAGGGATCAGAATAAAGGAGATTTGGCCAGGCACAAAACCAAATGGATCTTAAGACGTTATGTAGCCCACATTAAGCACCTGAACAGCACCTAAAGCAAGCACATAGGGTGCTTGGGCTTTCAGTAGACTCTCGGGAAAGCTCAATTTAGAACAATTCAGGGAATTTCAGTGGGAGGTCCGCTGTGCTTGAAGATGTCTCTGTAAGATGATAGCATGCTTCATGTAGAAGCAGTCAGAAAATACTCTGAGACACCTTTAAGAAATGTTATTCCTGGAGCATGTATGACCTTTTAGCCAGCTCTGCCAGGTGAGGACCTCTTTCACCTCCCCCAAGTACCCTGTGCTTTCCTCAGACAGACACCAAGCTGTTAAGTGGACAATGTTGGGATGCTCATTTGTGCATGACTGTCGAGAGGTTAGAGTACTGACTTGAGAGAGACCCTCTCCTGGCCTGGGTTTGAATCCATTCTTACTCCCTCAAGAGAGGGAAAAAACTTTTTTTCTTGCTGTTGAGACTCGTGTGTTGTGTAGAAAGCAGAGCAGGGAGCCAGGCACCGGGGTCTCTGAGCAAGAAGGAGGCTACCTTCTCTACAGGCTGTGTGATAGGGGCCTCCTGAACATAAAGATCCTCCAAGGACTGTGTATCTGTTTTTCACTGAAGGCATGGAGAGCAAGGACCTGATCCTTGGCTTCCAAACTCTTGTAGTTTAGGTGGAAATACAGGTGTATTGGCATCTCAGAAACATCACACACCCTCCTTTTTAGTTGCGAGTATGGTACGGAGAATAGAAAAGCATCTCTAGTGGGATGGAAAAGGAATTCAAAAAAATTGTTGCTGTCAGGGAAGCCTTGGTCTCAGAATTGGGGTTATTCATCAGCTGAGGCTGGAGATGACAGAATGATGAGCTGTAGAAGGCAGAGACTTTACTCATCATGTCAGAAAAAAATTAAAATCTAATACACTGCATTTGGGAGAAACTCTCCGGTCCATTGCATGAAACTTTTAAGAGACAGAGTTGTACCTTTCTACTCCTTACTGAACTTACCTGCAGGTTGGGTGATACATTTCTATTTTATATAAAGGACCTGAGAAAAGTGAAGTGAAAAATTCACCAAACTGTAAAGGGATGACCAGGTTCTGCCTTATGTTAGGGATAATAGACAAGTTTCACTGTTGCAGAATCTTTTATACAAAATTTTATTTTTACCTTGTTAGGAGAAAGGTTGAACACCGTTTTAAAGGGGGAGGTATGTAGTGGAAGGAGCTCTGTTCCTTTAAAAGTGACATGCAAGTCTCACTTTGAACTGATTGCATTTGTCTGCTTCTGTGTTTTTCTTCTTTAGGAGTTGCTGCAATTGGTGGTGCTTTTACTAAAGAAATTCTTCAGGATATGGCTGCTTTAAACAAGCGTCCTATTATTTTTGCTCTCAGCAATCCTACCAGCAAAGCAGAATGCACTGCTGAGCAGTGCTATAAATATACGGAGGTAATCAAAGATTAACATCTGTCCAGTATACATAATGAAAAGAAAATCTGAAATTAAATTTTAAATGGGAGGAAGACAGAGGGTGGAGTAGCAAGTACTAATTGTGTCTCTCTGTGTAGGTAAAATTAGTTAAATTAAGTAACGGGTTCTTCTAATTTTAGTAACAAAATTTCACTGAAGTCAATACATGCTTGCACTCTCTTAAAAAAACATTTAATAGCTTTTATTGTTGTCAGGCATGACTCATAGTCTTTATTATAACTGGAGCATCAGTAACCATCAATCATTAAAGCCTTATGCCTGCTTTGGATTGTACTACTTTGGGTACTATAGACACACAGTGGCATGCTTTTCATTTGAGATTTTAGATATAGTCTTTAGGGTAAGAAAATACTTCAATACAGGAAACAGAATCTTTAAAATTTCTTTATTAAGAAATGGAATTATTAACTCTTTTTACAAAGTTTTCTATTATGGAAACATAGGTGAAAATTAAGAAAACTGTGCTTGCTTATTTATAATTGTATTACAGAAGTGCTAATGAACACAATATCCTGTAATTCAGTCTAGAATTTGAAATGTATGGGTACTTGACTGTATGTGTGTTCGCAGTGGATTGTGTTGGGATTTCTTGTCAAATACAGGGCAGTTTGAGTGATAGCTTTGCAGTGTTTAAAAGACAAATTTAGCATGCCTGTTCCTTGCTGCACAGTACACAATTACAGTGCGGTTCAGGAGCTCGGGAAGCAGCCTACGTGAAGGGTTGGTCATAGTGGGCAATGACATCTGGTAGGCAGAGCATAAGATGCACTGAAGTATTTGATCTGTCACCAAAACTTATAATAAGCCATCCATGACACCAAAACAAACAGAATATTCTTCTGGAGATCTGAAGAGCAACAGTGGCATATTTTAAACTGCATGTTTCCAGTTCTCTAAAACAGGCATAGATATTTCTGACATAAAGCGTCTCTGAAGTGTTTAATGGTGACATTTATCACTTCAGCAGTGCTAGCATAAATAAAGGCTGACTTTTCTTCCCCACTTAAACTTACTGCATAAATTCAAGAGTGTTCCATCCACAGCAAGGCAAGAGCCTGGGATCTTTGGTCTGCAGACACAGAGCCTGTTGTACAATGTCACTCGCTCATTAGTCCAAAACTGCATTGCCTGCTGTAGAAATTGCTGCTCTCTCTCTGTGTATCAGGAATGATCTGGGGAGAGCCTGGATAGAAGTGCTTCAGGTGAGTCACCTCAGAGGTGCCTCTTCTGCCACCCTTAAATGGCACTTGATGGTGCCAGCATCTGCTCCCATCAGGGTGTTCCTCATCCCAGGGGAACAGTGAGATTCCATCAGACCTGCAGCTTCTTTACAGCCCATCTCTCGATACTCCAGTGGTATCACAGCTCTGAACGTGCATGGCACTGAATGACTCCTCTTAGGTAATGTTAAGCCATTAGCAACACAAGCTCTGTCACCACACCTGGGCCACGCCAGAGGCTTCTGTTCCTCCCCACAGACACCTGATATGTGCTGTGTGCCAGCATGGAGGTACACCTGTGTTTGGGTCCTGGGAAGAGATTTAGGGGTCCCATGTGTCCTACAACATAACATGAGTTAGAGCCAGTTCTCTTGTCCTCAGAACAAGTGTAACTTGTATCTGTACAGCTAAATTCTCCAAAATAGGATGGCTTTTCCATACTGCCTGCTGGGACCAGTCTGCACATGCTGCCTGAGCCCTGGTGGCACCTGTGGTACTTGACACTACCCAAAAATCTGCTGGTGAACATCCTAGTGTTGGTATTGGATGATCAGATGCTGATGCCCAAGTTAGTGTCCTGACCCTGCTCAGTGTATTATAATGAGGGGCGCCACAAGGTCCCAGAAGAGGAGGTCCCATCACCAACTTGTGCTATAGGTTACATCATGTGATGACGTTCCTTGGAAGAGCTTGCACTTCTGTCATTCTGTTGTGGAGTGGGTGCAGGGGCCTGAAGAGGGAACATGTAGAGGATCAGAGAGCTCTGCCTGTCCCCCCAGCTTCTCAGAAATTGCCACATCCAAAGTGCAACAATCAGTGGCCTTACTTTGTGGATGATCTGCTGTTGGGAAAAAAATCCATCAGCATCGCCCATTGTTACCAAGACAGTATTTGTCCACTCCAGGTGTATACCTTCTTCCCATGTACCCTTCTTCTGGTGTGGATGCACAAAGTGAATAACGAGTGCTGGCTTTCATTTTCTTCTTGTCCTCTAAATTGTGCTGATAGCTCTTAACTGAAAAAGGCAGCTGTTACTCTCTGACATCAGATGTCACAGAGAATTGCCAGTGTCTCTAGGATCCCGACGTTCTTGAGATATACTCTCTTAAGTAGCTCTAGCACCCTCTCAGATACTAAGAGATAGTAAATAGATGTAACCCAGCTTCCATAGGGTAGAAGGACATGTGAAATACTTCAACAGTATCCCCATAACTAACGTGCTTTCTTTGGCTTTCTTGTTACAATTTAGGGACATGCTATTTTTGCCAGTGGAAGTCCTTTCGATCCTGTCACTCTTCCAAGTGGACAAACTCTCTATCCTGGACAGGGTAACAATTCCTATGTGTTCCCGGGAGTTGCCCTTGGCGTTATTTCATGTGGACTGAAACACATTGGTGAGGACGTGTTCCTCACAACTGCTGAGGTATTGTATGAAACATTATTTAAATTCCTTCATTTAGTAACTTGGTTATAATGAACAGTTAAACAGAAAGAGTTAAACATTATCCTACATTAGAAAACCACTGCTTTCTGTGTAAGGTCATTCTTTGCAAGGTAGGTTGGTTTTTTATAAATTCTGTTTGAACAAGTTATATTAAAAAAGTTCATACTTGGTCGAAAGGTCATCTGACATAATCACCTTCTTTTGGGAAGGAAAAAAGATAAATACTTTAGTATTGTATTATCACAGGTGAATGCACATATGTACATTTTGCATACATGTGCACATAGGTTTGATTTTAGATTGAAAGGAGCTGTATTTTGATGTTGGTAGCTTTGGGGTGGGTTTTGTGGGTTTTTTGTTTGCAAAAATTATTTGAATTTCCTTTAGCTTTTTAGCTTTTTGCTATTTCTGAGTAGAGGTGTTGCCATCATTTCTTGTGGACCTCCCTTATCAACACAGCTGGTAAAAGTGCTCCATTGCCTTGTGGTTCTTTGCCCTACAGTTTGGCACAATTGTCATGTTATTCTTCCCAGTTTCTTTCTTTTCTGTATTGGTTCTGTTCTATCTTCAGGCAATTTTTTATGATCTTTGTTCTGACATTATCCAACATGTCATCTCTCCCTTACCTCCGCTCACTGGGAAGAGTTAAACAGGAAACAAACACTTTTGGTTCTAGGAGTCATTCAGCACCTTCCAGTGATTTTTCAAAATCTGACATCCACTGTCTTACAGTAGGACATCATAAATGTACAGGATTGTATCTTCAACATGTGTGGGAGAAGAACCTGGCCTTTATTATTTCAGAATCCCATATTCAAACAAGATATATAACCATCAGTGTTTGAAATCAAATGTTTAACACTTTTTTTTTTTCCCCACAAAACAGTGTCAATCTTTCTATAGCTGTTTCACACTCGAGAATTGTAACTTTCTGTGCTTTTCTGGGTCCAGTATCTTTGCTCCTCATCCACTATAGCATCATAGCACCATAGTGGTAACTCCTGCCCCTGACCTTTTTCATCTACCCCCTTCCTCCCTGTCCTGGAGTTTCTGTCTCCTCCACTGCCTCTGTTGGTTCTGCTCTTCGCTGGCACCAAGAGCAACCTAATGAGCCTCACAGGACTCAGCTTCCTTCTGCTGAGTGTTGTGTTATCCAGTGATGCTCAAGCTCCTGGCTGCTCTGCTCCCGGGCATGTGCTTTCAAGCTTTCCATGCTCAGAGAGAGCCCAAGTTTGGTACCAACAGTGATTAGAAAGCCCTAAGCAGTGCGTGATGGTCTGACTATGTCAGTGCAAAGTCATTAAAAGCCTGATGCCTTTGGGGTTTTTTTTGAAGGGTACAGGAATAAGGAGGAAGGCTATCCTCAGTTTACCAAGCTAACTCTAATTAACCAAGATTCACTTCAGTGGTAATTTCTATCCAGTCCAATTCACGTATATTACAGTCCACAGAACTTGATGAAAGTGCCACATCCTAATCTTCAAAGAAGCTGTGTAAGCACAACTGGAAATACATGGGTAGTGTAGATAGTGCACAAAGGAAGCCTTAAAGCAGTGCAATTAACAACTGTTATGGAACCATTAAAAAAAAAAAAGAAAGACAAAGAAAAGTTGCCCCGGTTAGCAAAAGTGAGAATGCCTGACTCAACTCTTGCACCTTCTCTGAGGGGTATTGCATTCCAGGATTCTTGCTCCTTGTGTCCTCTTCAGGGATTAAAGGGAAGAAAATGGCCCTTTGCTGTCACTTGGAGGCAACTAATAAGCAACATCATCCTATGACTGGCAGTATATGGTATTTCCTAAAGGGTGAGCACTTGCATGCTGCCCTTGCTGGATTTCTGAGATTTTTGTTAAGGTGTTTACTATGGGATCTTTAAAAATGTTCGCCAGCAGCTTGCCTGTATAAGAACAATATTCACTGTTTCCATCTTTAAAATGAGTAAAAAGCCCAGACTGTCTCCACTGGCTTTAACCATCTTAGGAGGGCAATGATCCATCTCTTAAGTCTTTGGATAATTATATGCTCCCTTTAAATCCTTCCCTGTAATTTCAGTTGGATACAGTGATCCTCACTTGCTGATCTAAACTGTTGTGTTAAAACAGTTGTCCTCTTTTCATTCTAGAAGTTGCTTCATTTTGGTTTGAGTGAAAATGGTCCCTATATATAGAATGCTGATGGATGAAAGGTGACACATATGCGGATTGAATGATGTTTCAAGTTGGCAGTCTACTATAAAGTCAGAAAAAAATATCCTCTGAACAAAGAAACTTAATCAAAGACATGTAACAGTCGGGGAAGTAAAATGGTATCAGAAATTGCAAGGAAGCTTTTAAATTCTCTCTTGAGATAGCAGTTCTTTCTTTATTCTTCTTTTTTTGGTAAAGGTTTTGCTACATAATTTCCATCACCTAGTAAAATCCCTAGAAGAGTTTGACATGTGAAAATGTATTTTCCTGCGTAGAAAGTCTCTATTGGTGGCAAGATCAATGGATAGCTACTCGCCTTAGAGCTGGAGCTGAGAGCAGTCACATCTGGTCTCCCTGCTTGTGTGAGAGGCAGTGAGTGAGACTGGGGATGGGGTGAGCTACAGCCAGTTACTGAGCAAGGTGACAACCGATGGATTTCAGGGGTGTGAAGGCCAGGAGGGCTGCACAGGCACTTAGCTGGAATTATAGTACAAAGCAAAGGCAAAAGTGCTTTTTGTTTTGTTTCCTTGGCTTTTTTAATGGAAGGACAAATTAAAAGTAGGTTCATGTGGGTTTTAGAATAGTGGTTAGTATTCTCCATTTGAAATGGAAGGAATCAAGATGCTGCAAAATTTGAAGGACCAAACCCATGCATTTTAGACAGAGAGACCTTCTCAGACTGTAGCAGTATCTTACCTGAAAAAAAAGAAACTATAAAAAATAAGCAGCCCAGGATGCACACCTGAAAATCCTGTTTTCTTGCTTTGCCACCTCTCCAATTAAATCTGATAAAAGTCACAAATAGCTTATTGTAACTACAACAAGTTCTATTTTCAGTGTTCTTTTCTTCTTGCCAAGTGAAATAGAATGCAAATTTGATTTTGGATGATAAATCTAAGGTACGGTAAGCTGTAATACCTATTAATTGCAGGCAATTGCTCTGTGATGACAAGGGACATTATCTAGTCTTCTAAGTCCTACCAAACACAACAAAAGGGAGAGAAAATTATGAATTAATGAAATAAGCTTGGCATGTGTGACCTACAGTTAAGTTACTCCAGAAATAATCCCGTTAAATCCTTTCATTATAGAGAATATGTCCTCCAAAAGCCAAGATGCCCCTACTTGCTTTATGACATTTGTCCTGGTCTTGGCTGCCTTTCCTTTAGGTTCTGCAGTAAG
Source organism: Ceryle rudis (assembly GCA_033439905.1). Taxonomy (NCBI): domain Eukaryota; kingdom Metazoa; phylum Chordata; class Aves; order Coraciiformes; family Cerylidae; genus Ceryle; species Ceryle rudis. Next base: position 13,687 of record JAAGNO010021168.1, on the reverse strand, counting down.
GCTAATTTCTCTGTTAAATACTTGAATTAATTAAAATTTAAAACATGAAAATAACCATACTGGGTTGAACCTAAGATCCAAACAGCTCAGTTATCTTCCTGTAAAAGTAATAGGTAGCAGAAGCTGAGGAAAAGAGGATAAATAAGGAAAAAAACCCAGAGTGATTCTTGAAACAGCTTCTCAACTTCTGGCAGCCTCAGCTTATGGCCTTCCTGAGCTGGAAGTTTTATCCCTGTATGGATTTCTTTTTCATAAATGAGCCTAGTGGCTTTTAAAATATGTTTATACAGTTGAACATCTTCTGGCAATTAGTGTCACAATTTAATTATGAGTTCTGTAGAAAAACAAACTTTCCTCTTATGATTTCCTGCTGTTCCTTCTTATAGTGCTATGAGCAATGTTCACCTTCAGTTGTCTTTTATTGTCTTTTGTGTTTTCTTTCAGTCTTCTCTTTTTTCTCCCAACTCTTTTTTATTATTTTTAGTCTTCTTGTACAAAAAAAATAGCCTTTTGATCATCCTTGTTATTCTTTATACCCCTCATTATTCTATCCATTCTTCTTTGAAGTAAGTGGAGCATAAATGCACACTGTTCAAAGCAGTGTTACATCGCGGATTTATAGATTTATATGATTACATGTTGTGTTGCTTCTTATTTTCCTAATAATTCCAAATGTTGATTCATCATTTTTTCCTCTACCACTGAACTGATGTTCTCAGCAGAGACTACGTGAAGAAGGTGTCATTCTCTTTGAAAATGCTTGTTTCTGTGTCTTTGCATAGTTTCTAATGCTGTTATGGGAGTATGTCAGAAGGAATAGCATGACATCTGTATAGCTAGCTTGCTAGCTCTCCCACTTTGAGTACCACACAAATATTTTGTGGCTTGCTTTCTATCAATCCTGTCACAAAACAAAGTGCTCTACTTCTAAACCTGTTTAGTTTTTTTCAGTGATGTGTTACACTAACAGCAACTTGATCATAATTTCTTCAGCTTTTCATTTTTCCTGCAGAGCCCCATTAAACTGTTAACAGCAGGAATCTCATATTGTAGGCTCCTCTTTACACCTTCAGCTGCACATCTTATTTTATCCCAGGGCTGTATATCATTTTTAAATAAGCTAGTTGCTATTAGAGCAAGCAAGAACTAGATTTTACATTGACTTAGCTCCCCCTAGAGGGTTTTTATCTCTGCTGTATTTCTCAGTAACAAGTTAAAATTTAAACTAGAAATTTTCCTTTACTCATTATACTCAATGAGAGTATGATTTCTTGTTGCTCTTGTTAGCATTTCCACTTCGCATGGAAAAACTTACTACACCTACCAGCATGCTGGGTAGATTGCAGAGGAGAAATGTTCTTTTTGAACCTGGAGGTACTATAGTGTTTGCTCTTTAATTCAAACTATTTACCTACTTCTACCAGAAAGGATGTATTGATGATAGCCAGGCATCTCTTCCGACACAGTTCTCATTGTCTGCAAGCAACATACACAAGGTCCTATTTCCCACATGCATCAGGAACTGCAGGAAGTAGTTTGTTCACCGTTTCAAGTTTCTTCCTAGTATATTCCCTCAGAAATACACGTCTTGCATTTCTTTGGGCCACATTAACAGTTTCACTTGACAGTGTTTCCTGGACTTCCCTGGCGTTTTCAGAACCTCCTGATGGATCATACATGGCTCCAGCAGGCATTGCTCAAACCAGAGTTTTCCTTCCATCCCCAGAGACCCCCTACAGGTCACATCACAGCAGTATCTCTGCACTCCAAGATCAGTCAGTGATTTGGTTCTAACCCTTTGTTATCTAAGCTGTAATTGCACAAAAATGTATTATTTCTCCTGATGGGAATCCTAAGAGCGCCCCTACATTGTCCTTCTATTTTGCATCAGAATGGTCTTCTGGAGCATAATGGAACCTTCAAGTATACCAAAGAGGTTTCAGAGTAGCAGACAGGTTAGCAAACTGGCATCAGCTGAATTTCAGTCTCAGCAGATCCCAATCTGGATCAGCCAGGAAAGGTATTTTCTATTTCAGATACCCAAATGACAAACAAATTTTAACTAATGATAGCAGAAACATCATTAGACCCAAAGGCAGCCCCAGGATCCTTTGCTTCTTAAAAGGTATCTGTTGTAAGAACAGAGGAAGAAGTCAGCCCATAAGCAGACAGAGTGAGCAGTGTCTCTCCTCCCCCTGTGGAGAATGTCCTTACACCTCATGGTAATAGAAGGTTTTTCATGGGGCCGATGAGTAAACAGTAGAAAACAACTTCTCCATCTATGCTTTCCTGATCTGTTCATTGCTGGAGATGACAACAAAACATTTCCAGTCTTGCTAGGAACACCAAGGGAAATGTTCAGGCCATCAAGGAGATACTCCTCTCAGGCGTGCCATCAGAACTTCTGTATGATTCCTTGTTTCCCTTGGTCGGTCTGGTGGAAAATCAAGCAAAAAGCAAAATAATTTCTTTACATACTTCATCTAGTTGAAATGACTGACTGACTGCACCCTTCAGGTAGAGTCGACAGACTTTTTCTAGCAGCACTGTTTTTTCTGTCCCAGCAAGCTGGAATATAACATTAGACCTTCTATTTCTAAATCTGACTATAGGGCCTTAAAAGACCCTGGATAATCTTTTTCTTATACTTTGTTCTGTAGTTGACCATACTTACTTTTATGGTCTCATACAAGCTAGATGTGTGAGCTGGACACACAAGAGACCTGCTCAGCCACCTATAATTTTACACTTCAGGGGTTCAGCTCTGTTCTCTGCACAGGATGACTTGACAAATGTCAGAATAACAGGTGCTGATTTAATTTTAGAGGTCTCTGACCCAACAACAATTGATGGATGGAATTTATATCTCTCAATGAACTATTTGCTAGTTTATGTGGGTCATGGGCTTACCCAAGACCTGAATAAGTCTTATTGTCTGCGTGAGAAAAGGGCATAACTCCCTAAATTTCTAGCTTTTGTGTAGCTATGCCTAATGGTAAGACTGCTTGTAGGTCACTTGCCAAAGCAGAAACATCTCTTTGCTTAAGACTAGATCACTGTCTAATAAAGCTACCACTGCATCTGCATTTCAAGTTAAATATATCTGCTTTATTTCTAGGTTATAGCTCAGCAAGTCTCAGAGGAGAATTTACAGGAAGGTCGTCTGTACCCTCCGTTAGTTACTATTCAGGATGTGTCGGTGAAAATTGCTGTGAGGGTAAGTCATTCCAGTCTTTTGTGGCTTCTTTTCTTCTCGCTACAAAATTGAGCATTTGATTTGATCAACTAACACATCTTCACACGAGTTGAAGTTGGTTTACGTCAATCAATCTTGGACAAGTAGCAGTTTCAAAATGAAATTTATATTCATAAATGTAAATGTAATCCAAACACAAGGAGAGATATGGAACTATAGCCAGTGTCTGGGGCTGTGGAATCCAAACTGTACTCTCCACCAGTGAGGAGTAGGTCCCCAGGCTTAGAGTCATGTGAGATGCAAGAGCTGAGGGCTTTTGGCCCTTCATGATTATCAGTTGCCCATCAAGAGAGTAATTGTCACCCTATGTCCAGACACTCTTCTGTTTTGTTCCCATCTTTACTCTAGCAAAATAACTACCTACAGGGGAAGCTTTTTCTTTATGGCTCAGGTTTGGGTTGGGGGTTGTCCCGTTGGTTGTTTTTTACTGGCAAATAAACAGCTGATGCAGATGGATTTTCAGTGACTGACCTAAACCTACAGTTTCCCAAGAAATTTGGTTGCTCTGGAGAGGAGGAAGCTTCCAAGTAAATATTTCAAATAAAATTTTCAATTTAAAATATTTATTCTTCCTGCTCCTCCCTTGTTCTCTTTTTCAGGTTGCTGGGGTTTTTTGAGTATTTTAGAAGGTTATCTGGCTGGTCTTCTGTGACCTTTTTTGCTCCAATTATTATTTCTCTCCTGGTCACTTTACTGTGAATCATTTCACTTATTGCATATTCTTTTGTTAAGAATAACAAGGAGCCCTCATGCATGAACAGTTCCCCTAGCTTCACTTGTTCTGTATATTAAAAAAACATAAAAATCCTTCCTGTCACAGTTCACATCTTTTTAGGCAAGTAATAACTCTGTTGTGTAGCTGACAGTGTTACCTCAGGTGAAATCAAACTGCCTGTGTGTTTGGCAGAAAGACAAAGAGAAATTCCTCTACTTGTTTGTGTTACATAAAATACAAAAAAGGAAAATGTTACCACTTTTTTTTTTTTTTTCTGCCTGATCTCCATTGGAACTTTATTCCTGCAAATACCTGTTCTGGTTCATAGAGCCCAAGAGGGTTAGCAGTAGACTCTGCCTTTTCCAGGGGAGGAATACGATCAATGTTTTGTGGAATACCAGACGCTGGGTATAAATTCAGACCTCATTCAACCATGACAATTATGCACACAGACCCGAAGATGAACCCTTCCATAAACAGCCCTAGTGCTTCTCAGTCAAATCAGGTTGGGATTCAGATTAATCCTAAAAAGGAGGGCTAAATGTGGTAGCTTGGGGTCCCAGCTTCTCACCGAGCTAAAACATGTATGTTTTAAAGGGAGAGCTAAGAAGATCGGGGAGGAGACCGTCTTGCTTTTATTCAAAGTAGGAGTGTTTGTCTGTTTGCCAAATAGAGTTGAAGCAGACCTTTCCAAAGACTGCTGCTGTGTAAAACCAGACTGTCAAAACTTCGTTTCATAAATGAATGTCCAGTCAAACGATACACATTTCTCAAGTAGGTGTTCTTCAGACCCGAGACGCTACTTTGATACGTTGAGTGGACTCCAACCCCTTTTAAACTTCATTGTTGTTGCAGCTATACTTGTGATGCATAATTGATTGACTTAGGTATGGTCTGGGTGAGGAAAAAGCAAGCAAATATTCCTATTTCCCCTAAGCATCACTAGAATTAAACCTGCGTGCTATGTAAGACCATTATTTTCTTGTTGAATTTACCTTTAAGAAATATATTATCAAACTATGGCAGATAATAAATTTCTCTAATATGAAGGAAGCATGGAGGCTTTGACCAAATCACACTTTCTTCCTGCAGTGCTTTGAAGGAGATGGTAAACCAGGGCAACCTGATGATGGAAAAGCTGAAATTTTAACTCAGTACTTGGGGTTTGTGCAATATTTTATCCACTGCTGCACAGCAAAAGCTAAGATATTACTGGGTGAGGAGGAGCACTGTATCTGTAACAGCAAAGACACGTAATCCTGCTCAAAAGTAGCAGCAGTCAGGCTCACTTAAATCATCCTGTTCCTAGTTCTGTTTGCTGCACCCTAGCCCAGATCCAGTGTGAACGAATATAGGTGACTGTCAGCATTGGAGAAGGTCGAATCTTATCTTGATTTTGAACTAATTCCTACTTTAAAATCCTGTTAAATGTACTTGAATAGTTTATCAGCACCAATTAGGATTTTGATGCATCTTTCTAGATCGCAGAAGAAGCCTACAGGAATAACACTGCCTCCACCTATCCTCAGCCCAAGGACCTAGAAGCCTTCATTCGCTCTCAGGTTTACAGTACCGATTATAACAGCTTTGTGGCTGACTCCTATACCTGGCCTGAAGAAGCCATGAAAGTGAAACTGTAAATATTTAATGAAGAATGAACAAACCAGCAGCAGTTTAAAATCATTACAAAATTCAGAACATTTCTGCCCAGAAAGCCTAAGAATAGCTAATTTTTTAAGATGCAGAAAACTTTTTCTAAATTGTTAATATTTGATTAGAAACTCAGATTGAGAAATCATGGTAATTACACATCAGAAAATAAAAATTAATCTGAGAAATATATTTGTGTTGTTTGATTATTTTGATTGCTTTAATTGAGATATCATGCACTATAGTTTGAGGAATCTTTTTGTTATCAAAATATGCTGTTTTATGATAAGAGTTTTGTCACAAGTGTCAGTGAGAACTTAAGCAGACAAAAGGTACTGTGGAAAACTGAGAAATGCATATGATGACTGTTTAGTCTGTTTCAAGTCACAATGTAATTTGCATTTGTCAAGGTAATATTAAAAACAAAACAAAACAAAACTAACTTTAAACAACAGTAAGGTTAGAATATATTTCTCCAAGGAAGAGCCTTATTGGTCACTCCTGTGTGGAGTAATGAAAATGTTCTGACAAGAACTGAACCTGTAGAACCTTTTGTTCACACCTAATTAGAATATTTTAACAATACTTAGGTAAGTTCAAGCCCTGTAAATAATCAATTATTTCATCCCCCCACTAAGTAACTACTGTGCTGACACGCTGGAATTGTTTGGCCTAAAGTTCATGGAAGTGCTTGGGATTCCTTGTTCTTGACAAAAAGGGAGTATCAAAATCTTATGAATAGGCTTCTTTTTGACTATTTTCTTACAAAGGTCAGTTATCTGGCTAATGGTAGTTATGTGGGGTTTTTTATTAAACCTAATTGATTCCATTAGTATTTAATGCCAATGCACTTTTAAACACACTTCATATGTGATAAAATATTATTCTTTGTAATAAACTCCCAAATCACCTGTCTGAGGTCTACTAAATGAATAATTATTATGAGGAAGAGAGTCCATCATTATAGTGGGAGCAAGCATATTTTATTAATTATTTGATATTTACTGATTATTTCTCTCACTATTTGAATGACCTGGTTAGCTCAATTTCTTCAATGCAGTCTTTAAAAATGTTTTTACAACTTCACTGATATTTCAGCATGCTGAATATGTTCATCTATACACTAATTTCAGCTAAGGATATATTCTTACTTTCCTTTTACCCTTTCTCATCTATTAATCAGTTATCAAAAGTGGTACCTGCTAGTCCTCTTATTCTTTTACAAAAAGGTGATTCCCTCTGCAGACCTCCCTGGAAGCATCCAAGAACACTACTCATGACCTGCATCATTCTGTATTCATAATTAGCATTTCCAGAAATAAAAGTCATGAGTCTATGGTTTTCCTTAGGAGGATACATGATTGTATTGTACTATCAGCAGTTTCTTCTTTTAGAAAAAAATTAACAAAGCCTGTGCTCAGAAAAAAGCTTTAGACATCTCTAACTCCAAATTGTTAGACCATCCTCCCGCAGAGACTTTTTGACTTATGTCAGTGTTGTCTTTCCCATTTCCTTCTGTTGAAATTTCATAGATAGGGCCTATTTCTAAACCACTTTGAAAGTTTATAATTTGACAACTTTCCAATGGGCCTGAACACAAATTGTTATATTGGTTTTGAGTCATGATCATGTGGAATCTGCAGTCATACATCAATGTTCTAAGAAACCCCCAGAGAATTATTATTTGTTCAGAATGACCACTCCCAAGAAAAATGTAATATACTTTCTGGACAGTTCTGAAAACAAAATGTACTTTAATATGTCTTTCTACTATCTTGCTACAGAGATTATCTCTACAAAACCCAGACTTGATGTGTACAACTCCTCAGCTCTGCCACAGCTGCAGACTGCAGGTCCTGGATTCACTGTATTAGCACTTCCTTTTGGTTTATTTGAGACAAAATAGTATCTGTTACTTTTGTAGTCATCAGCTGAATGTACAGTAAAACAGCCTACAAATAGCTGTTGTCAAAACGGCCTGGTTTGTAGATTTAAGTAGCCAAACCTCTACAGCTCAACAGTAAGTCTGTTTTTATTGCTCAGTACCAATTTTTGTATTACAGTGCTCAGTGACAAAGTGGAAGGTGGTAAGCTGGTGGGTTTTTAAGGCACAGCTACTGGGGTCATTTCAGCAGCATTCTTCATCTACATATTATATTGATGACATTTAAATATGATAATCCATTCCAAGCTGGAAGGATGAATTGTAATGTCCTATCTAAATACACATTCAGCACACTACCCTGTAGGAAAGTGCTGCTTAAAGAGCCATTAATATCCTTTCCTGTTACAAGATGCTGGAAAATTGTCTCTCAGTACTAATTTGACATAGAAAAGGTTGATGAAGTCATATGTATTTTTAATATAGGGGTTTTCTTTTTAATTTTTCTATATTTCAAATATTTTTCCCTATGTAACGTAAGGGAAAAACAGAGGAAATACTAAACACTGTCTCATCTTACGCATTTTCATTTCCAAGGTGCTTGGCCTAACAATGTAAATATAAAATGCCATGAATTGAGCAGCTGAAAAGTTATTATTAACACAACCACACTGTAATGAGATGATGGGAAGAGGATTTTAAAAATGGTGGTATTGGCAATATAATTTGTATAGGTGTGGTGGTGCAGACACCCTCCCCACCCTTTCTGAACCGCACCGTGATGTTGACACCAGCCACTGTATTCTTGTTTTAATTACAAAAAGCAGTGGGCTGGAACAACTTGGTACTTGCTGATCTGGAAACATGAGGCAGTGAGCTGAAGCAGTCTGGTTGCTTCTCATCCTGGGTACAAGTACAGTGAGATGGAACTAACAGGCATCTCCTAAAACTGCACCTGAAATGCCTGATTCTTGGGAAACATACTTGCAACCCCTCCTGCCTGGACTGTAGTCCACTTTGAAGAGCACCAAGATGGCCTAACAAGCACTGTGGCCACAACAAAAAAGTAATGAACAAAGTCAATCATCCTGCAACCCTATAAATACCTATCATAAATGAGGCCCCTTGGACCTCTCTGGGATGACAGTGGGCTGTGTCTTGGCATCTCCACCTAAGCCAGGACACCTCTTGGGCCAGACTCTGTCTGTCTGCTGGTAAAGGTTGACAAAAGGAAAAGCATCCACTTGTAATACACCGACAAAGGGAGATCTGAGTAACTCACTATATTTGGATTTTGTAAAATTCTGAGGATCATCTGGTACCGAAATTTACTATAATCTGCAGAAAGGGAAATGGCTTAATCATAAATTAACCTCTATACCCGTACTTATTTTTTTTTTTTTTTTGTGCATATGTATGTGTGGTTTGCTTAGATAGCTTTGATGAATTCTTATTTAAATCATTGTATAATTATAACTACGTATTGATTAACTGATTAAGCAGTGCTATATAGAGATAGCTATAATCATACAGCCTGATCTTATGATTTATCATTATAATGTTAATGACTTCTAACTGCTACTATCTTAAAGTTGTGCAGGACCCACAACGTCATGTTAAATCACCATCCTTAAAATCCCTGTACACAATGTCATGTTAAATCACTGTGACTGAAATCTCCATACCCAATTACTCATTCATAAACCATTGACAAAGGCTGGGACTAGGATTTGATCTACACACACTCTCTGAAGGAGTCTGGAGAGTAAAGGGGTCCTTTCTGAACTGCATGATAAAATGGGAGGGCTTCCCTTGCCCCTTTAATTCCTCTGTATTCTTAGTCATAAACTATTCACGATGTCTGGGACTAAGGGTGGATAAAGCTGCACGTAGATTCCTCTCTAAGAAGTTCAGAGAGCAAAGTGGTCCATTCTGAACCTTGTGAGTCAATGTGAGGGTCTTCCTTATCTCTGTATTCTTAGATACAAGCCATTGACCAATTCAATGGGAGAGGTCCTCTTACCCCTTTCACTCCTAATCTCTGTATAAAATCATTCCAGCTCAACCCCCAAGTCGATACTCCTCTGTACATTTCTCTCACAATCATTCTAGTCCAACCCCAGATCAATTTACCTTTGTATATTTCTCCCATGAAGTAACAGGGTGAACTTTGCCATCAAATTAAACCTTGCTAAGCATCTGTTAAACTTTGCTAAATTCTATCAAACCCATTGAAGTTTATCAAATTATCAGCAATAAATATACTGCTGCTTTCCCATTCTGAGATGCATGCCAGTCATTCCTCAGCAAGCAATACAAGTGATACAAGTGATTTTAGTGCGTTAACCACTTCTTCCACAAAGTACTACACAAAGCGTACAAGGAACGGGGTGATGTGAGCTCCTTTCTCCTTCCCCCATCCTTTATTTAAAAAGCAAAACTTGGCCCTGTGGCTGAACACAAGCCTTTGCATTTCATGAGTTAGTTGAATGAAGTGAGAGCAGCTGCTTCATAGAACATTAAAAAGACATTGCATGTATTTCCTCATGAATGTAGCAGTGAAATTTGAGTTGGGTGTGTTTTTGTATTGGGAGATAATCTGTGACTGCAGCCACTTTGATATCCCACAACTGATTGTGGAAGTTAACTGCAGGGCTGCAGCACAACTTACTAACGCAGCACACCTTACTAACACAGCACAGCATTACACCCACAGGTGGGTGTAATTCAGGATACTACAGCATGGGATGTGTATCTTGCAAGGACTTTGAGGCATGGCTCATAGTGACAATGCCAGTTTTAGTGTCTCGGAAAATAAGGAAGCACCTCTCCAAAATATGTGGCAATTCAGGACAGAAGCTAAGATTAACTGCTTGAGCCATACTTCTTGTGTGCTAATCACAGAATGAATGGTAGCGGTTGGAAGGGACTTCTAAAGATGATTTGAGTCCCACCCCCCCTGCCAGAGCAGGATCCCCTAGAGTAGATCACACAGGAACAAGTCCAGGTAGCTTCTGAAAGTCTCCAGAGAAGAAGAGATCCCACCACCTCTCTGGGCAGCCTGTTCCAGTGCTCTGTTACCCTCACAGTGAAGAAGTATTTCCTCATGTTGAGGTTGAACCTCCTGTTTCCCAGTTTATGGCCACTGCCCCCAGTCCTGTCACTGGACACCACTGAGGAGAGCCCTGGCCCCTTCTTCCTGACACCCACCCTTTAGATATTTATAAGCATTGATCCCCCCTCAGCCTCCTCCAAGCTAAACAGACTGGGATAGAATTTCCCTTTTCACAGGAGCTATAAATCACAGTATTTCAATGTTAGTGACATCTCTTGCTGTTTCTCTTATTTGTCCGGAAGCTTGCCTTTGACACCAAATAAAATCTGAAAAATGTGTCCACTTTGATGTTGTTTCAGGAATTCTAGGAACTGGCCAAGATCCATGTGATAGTCATTCCTCAGGCCATAATCACCATGTGCCTGAAACTGTAGGTCTTCAAATGCACGAAAGAGACGAAGATTATCAACACTTCCCTCCGTTTCTATATTCTCCACATGCTTGCATGAAATATGCTTCCAGTTGGGATACCTAATAACACGCCAGAACTCTTCACAGTGTTCTTGGGGTCCCTCCACACAAATTACACCAGGTTTCCCTGTTAGGCAGAAGCCAGTAAGGTTTAACTTCTTTGCAGAGTCAAAAATCTTTTTCCTCAATTCCTGCCTATATATATGATGGCTATAAATCCACATGCGATGCAATGTTTCTTTAACTATGACTTCTTTTGAAGCACTTTCCAAAGAGATCTTATTGTCTTCCAGGTAAGGCAGGCTGTTGTCTTTCACCCATTGCACAGCTTCATAGATACACATTTCACCTGAATCCAAAGAGCTGATGTGAGAAGCGAGGCCAGTGTTGAGCTGTGACTGTTGGTGTCTGTGCAGTGCATCTGATCTTGCGAAAAGCTGAGGAGCTACATGAGGATACATATGAGGGAGCAGTACCTGCAATTCCACTTTGACCTTAAAGACAGAAAATGCACAGAGAAAATGAATTCTGCAGCTACTGAAAGACATGCTAGACTTTTTTTCCCCGTCAAAGGCTGATCATGAGATGTAATTTAAGAGAACAACATCCTAAAGACTGGAATTACTTCTGCTTTCCTTCTGTCCACTCTTTTCCTTTTGTTGCACCATGCTGGGACTTTCCCAACGTATCTAATGTTGTCTTCTGCTATTTTCAGAAATAATGCCGTGGCTTGAAAGAAGGTACAGTTGCCCTCTGGGGATACTTCTAGTGCATGGTCTCAGTATGTGCTCAGTGTTGCTACAGTGATGAACTGCCATGTATTGTATATGGAGGTATGTGGCAGGGGGGTTGGAACTAGATGATCTTTAAGGTCCCTTCCAACCCAAACCATTCTATGATTCTATGCATCATTATTATTTTAGGCAAGTATTCACCCTAACAGAGGAAGCATTCTTAGGAGGGAATAAAAAGATTTATGTGCATTTTAGACTGAGGAAACCTCCAGATTATATTGCCTGACCTACAAACCACGGGCTGTTGAATTTCTCTCAATCATTCCTACAGTGTCTTAAAATGGAGCATCTCATGTTCTTTGGAAATTGAACCCTGCCTCTGGTCCAAGAGCAAGAGAGGATTCATGTGTCTTCAGTGCTTGATGCTCTTGTATACCACTAGGGGACTTGCACTACAGTATACAATCATATGATTAGCTCTGTAGAGAGAAGCACATCATGAAATAACTAATTATCTTTCCAAGTTCCTTGACAATCTGCCACAGAAAAAAAGTTCTTCCTGCAAAAGCCCTCCCTACACAGTTCATAAAACTTTCTGAAGGCTGGTGAAAGGGTGCATTTTAGAAAGATACATAAACTTGTACCAAATAATCATGAAGCCATCTCATTACCTGGTAAATTGTTCTAATGTTTAGTTATCCTTATTCCTAGGAAAATGCATATACATCCAGGTTGAGTTGGTTGGTTTTCAATTTGCAATCATTGCATTACTATATACTCAGACCTATACTAATGGCCAGGTTCTTTACATGAGTATTTACATCACTTAGTTGTCATACTTAACCTTTTCTTCAATTGGATAAACTATTGGTATTCCTTATATTCTAAGTTTTGGGGGTTGTATTGCAGTTCATAGGCTGGTTTTGGTTAAGAGTTTATATGACTCTTCTTAGTAGTATTCTGCCATTCGGGGCTATTTTTACATTTGTGTATTTCAAATACAGATCCATGAATGTGGGAAAGGGTGGGAAAAATAATAGGGTGGTTTTGTAGAATAACGTACAGTCCAATAAATGTATTCCTGTGAGGGAAATGTTGTCTTTGTAAAGCGCAATTCTTTGTAAACCAGTAAACGAACAACCTCATCTAAACACAACCCTAGATAAGCTCTTGTGGACACTGTGCATGCTGCTGATGTCAGCTGTCCATTCCTATCAGTGATTCTATTAGTCTTTCTTGCTTAAATCAAGTTATGTTATGCTCAAATAAATAAAAAAAAAAAAAAGAGGGGTTTGTTACAGTTGAATTTTGAAACAGCGAATAGAAATTATGGGGAAGTTTCCCCCTTTTTTGCAGGGCAGTTTTTAAGAGTCTACCCTACGAGTAAAGGAAACAACACACATAAACCCATTACATGGAAGTTCTCACCTTTGCCTCCCCTACATCAACAGTGATTGAAAATTCAAGCTGTGGGGGTAGAGCTCCACTCATGTTTCTCAGGTAGCGCTGTACGCTGGGCACGGCATCCTCATCCAGATTTATTTCACCTTTTTTGGGATACATTGTAAGGAGCATTTCCAATTCCAGCAGCTGGAGCTCCAGGCATTCTTCTACTGTGCCAGCCATTGCACTGCCCTCCACACGCACACCTAGAACGAGAGGCCTGGAGTCAAACCCCGGGGTTTAACGCACGGTGAGGTTCAGCACCACGCCGGGCAACCGAACAAGCCGACCTCTGCAGGGAAACCCCACCCACCGATCTTTACGGACAGAACTCGATTTAAACACGGCTGGATACAAAGCGCTTCCAAGTCAGTCCCTTGCAGGCCCGCTCCAAAGCCGAGCGGGGGAAGCGCGGGCCCTGCGGCCACCGAGGGGACGCCGCCGCGCCGGCCCGCGCACGCGCTCCGCGGCCTCACCCGGG
>JAAGNO010021166.1:0-12122 GCA_033439905.1 Ceryle rudis | reverse complement strand
CTCCCAGTTTAGTATCATCAGCAAAGTTGCTGAGGGTCCACTCTGTTCCTTCATCTAGGTCACTGATGAAGATGCTGAATAAGACTGGACCCAGAACTGACCCCTGGGGAATACCACTAGCTACAGATCACCAGCTGGACTCTGTGCCACTGATCACAACTCTCTGAGCTCTCTTATTCAGCCAGTTCTCAGCCCATCTCACTGTCTGCTCTTCTAACCCACACTTCCTGAGCTTTTCCATGAGGATGTTATGTGAGACAGTATCAAAAGCCTTGCTGAAGTCAAGGTAGACCACATCCACTGCTCTCCCTGCATCTACCCATTCAGTAACACCATCATAGAAGGCTCTCAGATTAGTCAGACATGATTTCCCTTTAGTAAATCCACGTTGGCTACTGCTGATAGCTTTCTTTTCTGCCACGTGCGGAGATATGATCTCCAGAATGAGATGTTCTATCGTCTTTCCAAGGATGGAGGAGGGGCTGACTGGTCTATAATGACCAGGGTCTTCCTTCTTGCCTTTTTTTGAAGACTAGAGTGACGTTGTCTTTCCTCCAGTCCTCAGGCACATCATGTGTTCTCCTGTTCTCACCTGTAGCCTTTCCAAGAGCCTATCCCACTTTTCCTCTGCTTGATTTTCCTTCTGCAAAGGGGCAGTTCTGGCCAGCCCATCTGCCTTATTATTTCATTCTCCCACCAGAGTACCTGCTTCCTGGTGAGAAGGCACCCATGCTACTGCAAAATCTCCATGTTTGGCAATATCCAAGATTTCTTACCACTTTTCCTTTTGCCACACTGGCATTCGGTTGTCTCCCTGTTGTTCTGTTCTCAAAAGGGTAGCAATTCTGTGCACCCTTTGAACACTGCAAATGAGTCACTGTAAATGTGCACTGGAGTACTGGTCTCTCCTTGGCTATTGAATACGCTTCATACTGCCAGAAGCTCTTTGAATGCTATATGTATAAATATTGAATATAAAATGCAGACTATTGCATGGTTTAGATAAATTAATGTCATATGTGAAAAAGTTTGTGTAAATTGTGTAGAAAGCATTATAGAGTAACATCTGTGTTATGGTGTTTGATAGAACTGGATGAGAACCATGAAGGCTTTTTATTAACACTATTTTCCTAATGTGTTTCTGCTTCTCTTCATTCTGTTCAGTGTCTTCTCTGACGATATGTCATCTAATGCTAACCAGGATTCTTTTTTTTCTTATATTGCCATTCATTAGCTTTCTAACATTCATCCTAAAGCATACCTTCAGTTAATTTTCTATCCTAACATACAATACTTTACTTCTATTACAAGTGCAATGTGTTCTACAAAAAGCAGACTGATCTTTCAGTGATGTCACTAATACAATCTCAAATAATAAATAAATAAATAAATAAATAAATACTGTCATGAAATACTTGAAGCCTGCAAAACAGACATGTCTATTTGACATTCTTGTAATGCCATCTGGCCACCTTAAATTAACAATATTGCACATGGACATTAAATCTAGTAATATACCTATAACTGAGAATCATAACTGACTTATTCACAGATGAATTTACATAAGGGCTGAACTCAGCAATCATGATAGATCTTTTCAGAAGATCTAATGAAGGAGAAAAGAAAAAGTTAAAATTTTATTTTCTGTATAAAATAATTACATATTAGAAGCATATCCAGCTTGTCTATTTCCAAATTAGAGATTAACCTTTTTCGTAAATTTTAATGACCTATTTCCTCTATGCTGATGTAATAAATTCACCTTTGTTTATGTCAAAGGTTAGGGCTTGGCCAGCCTCTACACAAATGATGGGTGCTCTCTACTAACTCCCTTCCACAAGAGAAAGAGTAAGGGAATAAGGGGAGACACTTACGGATTGAAAAAGAAAACTAAAACAGCTTTAGCAAAACTAGTAACAATAACATGAAACATACACAAATATATCTATAAAAAATGTCTAACCCAACCCCCTTCATGGCAATCATGTCACCATCACCACTGATGCCATGGGCAGAAACTGAACCAATTCCAGACTGGAGTCAGAGCACATGGGAAGTGGATTCAGGAGCTGGACTGGGATTGGGATTGAAGGCAAAGCAAAATCCTCCTATGATGCTGGCCAGTGAAGAAGCTTAACCCTTGTCAACCAGTCCTCAGGCACCTCACCTGTTCTCCATGATCTTTCAAAAATGATGGACAGTTGTAGAACAACAACGTTTAGTAGCTCCCTAAGCACTCATGGGTGCAGCCCATCAGGGATTCGGTTTACGCAAGTGATTTCTAACCCAATCCTCATCAACCAGTGGAGAGATTTCCTCCTTCCAGGCTTTCACTCTTACTTCCAGGGTCAGGGTTTCCTGACGGCTGGTCTTAGTAGTGAAGACTGAAGCAAAGAAGGCCTTCAGTAACTCCGCCTTCCCTGAATCCTCTGTCTTCAGGTCTCTCACATCGTTCAGCAGTGGGCCCACATTTTCCACAGTCTTGTTTTTACCACTGATGTACCTATCCTTCCTTTGCCAGAGTTAATTCCAAGGGGGCCTTGGCCTTCCTTGTTGCAGCTCTACATATCCTGACAGTGTTCCTATAATTCTTCCAAGAGACCAGTCCCTTTTTCCACATGCTATGAACTTCATTCTTCCACTCACGTTTTTTCAGCAGATTCCTGCTCATCCGTGCTGGTCTCCTGCCTCCTCAGCTTGATTCTTTACTCAACGGAATGCACCTGTCTTGAGCTTGGAGTAAGTAATGTATGAACATCAATCATCTCTCTTGGGCCTCCTTACCTTCTAGATGCTTAGCCCAAGGGATTCCTCCTAGTAGGTCTTTGAAGAGCACAAAGTTAGCCCTCCTGAAGTCCAGGGTTGCAATCTTATTTATTGCCTTGCTTCTTCCTTGTATGATACTAAACTCTACTATGTCATGATCGCTACCACCAAGGCTGTCCCCAACCTTCACAACCCCTACCAGACCCATGACAACATTCCAGTCCTGTGAGCTATCCCACCCTGTCTCAGTAATTGCAATGAGATCATGGCTCGGTGGCTGAACATAGATCTCCTGCTTACTTCCCATGCTGCGTGCAGTGGTGTATAAGCATTTCAGAGAGGGGGTTTAGTCTTTAGTTTTTGCCCTTGGGGGGTAGAAGACCTTCTGGTTCTCAAAAGTGTTAGCATGCTGTCCCACAAGTGCTGGGATATGACGCCCATGGCCATGTCTAGCTAGTCTGGGTACATCACCCTCCCCCTTCAGATCTAGTTAAAGCCTTGTCAATCAGCCCTGTGATCTCTTGTGCGAAGATTCTCTTCCCCCTCTGAGAAAGGTGTTTCCCATTAGGTGTCAGCAAACCGGGTGCTGTATAGGTCATCCGGTTTTCAAAAAAGCCAAAATTGTTACGGTGTCACCAGCTGTGGAGCCATGTATTAATAACCTGAATTTTTGCCTTCACACTCTGATGCTGCTTCCTGCCAATGAAGGATAGAGGAAAGGATAATTTGTTCACCAGAATCCCTCACAATTTGTCCCAAGTCTCTAAAGTCTCTTTTGATCATTCTTTTATGATTAGTCTCAGTGTGCTCACTACTTACAAGGAACACCAGCAATGGATAATAATCTGAGGATTGTACCAAGCTAGGAAGTTTCCTAGTGATGTCCTTAACCCGGGCTCCAGGGAGACAGCAGGCTTCTCGGGAGACAGAGAAGGGTCTGCCTGGCATATTGGATTTTCTTTTCCTTTCAGAAGAGAGTCACCTACAACTATAACCCTTCCAATTTTTTTGGTTGGTTGGTTGGTTTGGTTTGGTTGTTTTGGTTTGGTTTGGTCTTTTTGTTTGGTTGGTTTGGTTTGGGTTTGGGTCTGGGTTTGGGTTTTTTTCGTGGGTGTGGTCGTGATATGTGCAGTAGGCCTTTCTGATGGTGGATGAATCTCAGGTGTGGGTTGCTCATTGACTGTACCCTCATTTGGCTGGTCTTTCTCAACCAGGGCCTCATATCTGTTCTTCAGTTGCACTGAGGGTGGTGGAGTGGGCAAGGAGGAGGGAGTTCGCCTGTTGCCACGACAATGAACTTGTCTCCACTCACTGCCCCCATCGATACTACTGCCTCTGGTCTGACTGGGGAAGGGTACAGGTTCTCGCTGATCCTGAGTGCTTTCTGAAGGGTGCTCCTATTTCTGCTTCTGGTAGGGCAGTGCCTGGCTCCACCAGTGTATCTCCTGCTCAGCCTCCCTGATGCTCCTCAGCCTTTCAACTTCCTCTTGTAACTTTGCTATGCAGCAGGGGAGATCATCTGACTGTTCATATCGCATGCAGCAGTTCTCATCACTGTCATTTGTTGTCAGTGCCAGGATGTGACACCCCTTGCAAACTGTGACCTGGACTGCTGCGTGTCTCTGGGGGCACTCTGAATTCCCACACCCACCCTGGCAAGAGTTGGGCACGTGACCTACCAGGTGGAGACCACGGCAGAGATCTTTCTAAAGATGGGATTCCCCTGTCGAGCGAGAAGAGCTGCCGTTTCCCTTGTGCGCCCTGCTGCCAGCACGCGCTACTCTGTGACAGCCACTACCTTGCTGTTCGTGCTCTGAGTGTAGCTTCTGGTTTTGCCACATTTAAATCTCCCATGGTTGTCCTAGCAGCACGCCGAGGGCACCCACATCAGCCTCTCAGCCTCACATGGAAGAGCTGACTGCTCCTAGCAGGTCTCTCTGCTTTTCCTTGGACTTTTTTGGCTCCAGGAACCCCCTGTTTGCCTCAGTCTGGCTCACAGGCACAGAGCTACCCCTCCCCTCTGCCTTGCTGTTCACACTCTGATCTGGAATCCCCAATGCAAGAAGGACACGGACCAGTTTTGAGTAGGTCCAGAGCAGAGCCCTGAAGATTATTAGAGGGCTGGAACACCTCTCCTTTCAGGACAGGCTGAGGGAGTAAGGGGTTGTTCAGCCTGGAGAAGTTCTCCAGGAAGACCTTATAGCTGCCTTCCAGTACCCGAAGGGGACCTACAAGAAAGATGAGGAGGGACTGTTTACAAGGCCTTGTAGTGATAGAATGAGGGTTAATGGCTTCAGAATGGAAGGGGGTAGTTTTAGATTAGAAATTGGAAAGAAGTTCTTCACTCTGAGGGTGCTGAGACAGTGGAACATGTTGCTCAAGGAAGCTGCGGATGCTCCATCACCAGAAGTGTTCAAGACCAGGTTGTCTGGGGCCTTGAGCAACCTGATCCAGTGGGAGGTGTCCCTGCCCATGTCAGGGAGATTGGAACTAGGTCACTTCAAACTCAAACTGTTCTATGATTCTATGAAATAAAAGTGAAACACCAGAACTCTGAAACCACAACATAAAAGTGTGAAAGGATTTTGACATCTGCCTTAATTCCATAGAACTGATCTTTGCATGCATGTGTAGAACTCAAGAGCACAGGACCGCTTCAGCTTTCCACCTTGTTCTATAGAAAGACAAGTGAAATTTCATAGCTTTCCCTATCCATCCTCCACAGCTCAAACCATAGTGAAAAGATTAAAGAACTACGTACTTTATCTGTTCTTCTACAAGTATTTCACACATTTTACATACGCCTGAAATCAGGTTTGAAATAATCTAAGCCTGAAGAATTTGTAGCAGCAGTAGTAGCACTGACATCAGATCCTGATGTAGTGCTGTTAGGTGTTACAAAAGTTAATTACAGTAGGACAATTTGTAACTCTCCTCTCCCCATCCCTTCCCCTCTCCCCTCTCCCCTCTCCTCCCCACTCCCTCCCTCCTGCCTTCCAACCAGGTTTAAGATTTTCCTCTACAAAGTTACACTGAAAATGATCTAAACATTGATTTTAGTATCATTACTGTTAAAACTACCTGATCTTAAGGTAAGATGCTCATGCCTTCCATCAAATCTTTCCTAAAAGATAAAGTAGTAGCTTTCCAGTCTATAATTTAAAACCAAACCAAACAAACAAAAAAAAGGGGTTCTTTAATGTAGTCCATAGTTCTACCATCTTTTCAGTTCAAATGATTCTAGATTCAACTTAAACAAAAGAGACAACAAAATTAAAGACCAGCTAAGAACACTCATCAGCAATGTACATCCTGTCAGTTCTGGACTGGCTAAAAACCTCCAACTTTTGCAGTTGTGACCATCTTTAAGCACAAAACTGTTACCCATAATGAGATAAAATCGCTATTGCCTGTCACTAGTAAAATTCCTTATTAATTTTTAAATTAAAGTTAAATCTTAAAGGGAATTAAAAGTTTACCCTCAAAAAGAAGGCAAGCCGGCATTTTCAAACCTGGTCTTATTTTATTCTGAGCTGTAATTCAAAGTCAGAAAAATCAATATTTGAAGTAAGTCTTAAAAACCAAATATTCTGACAAACCAAAAAGGTGTTTTGTTTTCGTTTTGGTTTGGTTTGCTTTGGTTCATTTTTTTTTTTTTTAATACATTTCCATCTCCTAGGCAGGTGGTAGGCAGCCTGTGTGACAGCTGATGGGTGAACACAAAGAAAATTGGACAATCTCACCAGGAAGTTTCACAGAATGTTACAGTAAGCTGGAATCAGAATGTTTTCCCATCATGGAAAAATTCTCACCAGTTCTGATTAAAGTATAAATTTTCTCTTTTGCTACTTGTTTCTATATAATTTTCCATCTTGTAAAAGCCTGTTTATATGCATACCCATCAGTTTTTTTCTGAAATAGAAATAAATGTTTCACATTTACAAGTAAATCTAACAATTTAGGCCATAAAAAACCCCAACATTCACCTCAAAGACAACCATACTAACATTAAAGCAGAGCCAAAAAAGTACAGTATGATACCTAAACTCAGTAGCAGGCAACAATTCATTATAGGTTGGAAACTTGAATTTTTGAAGTATGATATATTTCATCTGTGTCTGATCACACTGTTTTGTCAGACTCATTAAGCTGTACATTATTAAGGCTGTAGCTATTTATGTTTACCTGGAAAACTTCTTGGTGTGCCTGCAGTTATGAAGGAGGGAGAAGAAAAAAAAAGAAAAGAACACAAAAGAAACATACAATAATTTAAACAGGAGGCTTTTTTGGTTGGTTGGGGGTTTTTTGTGCTTTATGTTGGACACCAGCTACTTCTAATCTATTAGTAAAAGCCTTTGATATTACTGACATACAGGAAAACCCCTACAAGGGTAACTAAAACCACAAAACTTTTCCCACTACTACCTGAATGTGTGGTAGAGGAAACAAATTACGTCTTACATGTTCTCCCCACTCTACAAAGAGTGGATTTATCACTACAGGTGTCTGACAATTTTCTTAAAATATCAGTAATTTATTTATTTTTTCACTTAATGGCTGTTGACCAAAATATATTAAATAGTAAATTGTTTTATTTGTTTGAACTGGAATATCATAATGCACATCTGTTTTTCCTGCTGAGAGAAATACAAAGATCAGAAATTTCTTTACTTACCTACTTTGGTTATGCTTTTAAAGGCCTAAGTGTATCAACCTGACATGATAATTCAACCGTATGTTAATTCTATCTCAGCAAAACATTTCACCAGTATAGACTTGCATGAACGTCCCACAGTTTCAGCCCATCTTTAGGAAGTTAAGCGAACAACACCAAGGATGAAAAACTACCCCATTCTTCAAAAATTAGCTAAAAATAATGCAGAACATATATCCTAAATAAAGGGTTACTACTGAAACAGATCTCTTGGGTAAACTGTGGAAAAGTTTTGGGATTATTAACACATGTCCGCTGAAGAATTCTTACATATAAGGTGATTCGTATGTTAAACTCTAGCATTCCCCCTTACAAAGTTAATAAATATTCAGACCCCTTTTTGTGGTCCAGACATTTTAAAAGGTAGAACAGCAACTCTCAGAGTTTTAAGCTAGATGCAAGATTACTCATAATATTGAACTCTATTTGATCTGGTTACACTTTTAACCTTAAATTAAATTAGTTATATGAACCTGAGATGTTTCTAGACTTTCTGCATAACTTTCTTTACTATTCATGAAACCCAGCTGCACATCGTAAAACTTATTTCTGTTGCTCTTTAACTTATAATTACTGTAAGATAAAAATATAGCAGCAGCTAACTCAGTCTTACTCCATTTTCTTGACATCAATGTTATATAGAGTTTTGTACTTCATGAATGTCAAAGTTTCACTAGATTAAAAAATATTTATCCTTTTCAAATTCATCTACCTAAACACTGCTCTACACAGTAATCTACAAATCATTAGTTACTTCATTGTATACATTTTTTTTAATAAATTTATTTTTACTTTCACAAATAATTATTTAAAATAGTTGTTACCTTTGGTGTACTGTAATAACACATATTACAATATATATAATTGTATTACAATATAACTTAAAGTACGTCTAAAGAAATATAATCCTTAAGAAAAGACAATTTTAAGGGAAGGATGGTTAAAAAATAACCATGTATGTCAAAGAGTTAGCCATTATATATCTGTGAGGAGAAAAATCTGATGGTTCAGTCCTGTTTGCTTATTCTTTTCCTCAAGACAGAATAAAGCAAAGGGCAGCAAGAATCCTTTTGTTCACAGTTGCAAGTCTGTTGCCAGACACTTTTTTTTTTTTTTTTTTTTTTTTTTTTTTTTGTGAAGAAGCTTGTCTCTCAATCTCCTTAGCTGCTAATGCCTTTTTTGTTCTCACCGTGTCTATATTTGTTCAAGTCTGCTTGCTTAGGGTCTCAAATGCTACCAATTCCATGAAGTTAATACACAGTTCTCACATTTGCACTCAGCTTAAAACGCTTTCAGCCCCTTGATGCAGACAGTTTAAGTTCTGACCTGTCTTATATTCGCTAGTGTTTCACACACAGCTTGTAATTGTTTTGAGCATCTTACTCCTGTTACTTCTACTGCTTATCCTGAAAGATCATTGGAATAATAGATTCTGCACCTGTAACATTGTTTCAGTAGGTTTTTTTCATCAGTCATAACAAAAGACTTTTCACACTGCACCACCTTTACAATCACATTATTTTAATTCCATTAATTGACTTTAAAGCCCATTAAAAGTGGTCCAGTGTTTAAAGTTTTGTACAAAAAGGACCAGACACTTCTACAAAACTTGTCTTTCACAGTATCTTCTCATTTTTAACAACAACCCACAAGCAAAGAAACAAACAAAAGCAAAGAAACAAAACCAAACTAACAAACAAAAAACGCACACACACAAAAAAAAAAAAACAAACCAAAAACCAACCAAACCTACATAACCAGATGATGATTCAAAATTTGCCTATCTACAGTTACCAGCAAATAAATTGTTCGTAATACATATTATTGTGTGCATATATCATGACCCCTGTGTGTTCAATATTGGGTTTTTTTGGTGATCAAGTCACTGTTAAACTTTCTGTTTAATAAATTAAAGAAATTGAGCTCACAGAGTCTCTCACTGCAGGCATGTTTTCCTACCTTCTATTTTTATTGGTGTTTTTTGGTGGGTTTTTTTGATCATTCCTCTGCTTACATAGTCATTGCTACTGTTGGCCTACTAGCCAGAACTGTCCACTACATCCTTAGCGAATTATCTACCCTACCTAAGGCTTCCTTTTAAAGTCTTCCTTTTCAAGTCTCTTCCTTGCATAGCTCTTCCTCCAATCTAAAAGCATGAGCTTGATTCTTTGCATTATAACTCTGTATTTTCATTTTTTGAAATTCATATGGTTGGTTTTCCTGTGTCTATCCTAGCTATGGAGACTGAGGGTTTTGTAGGAACACATTTGATTGAGAATGTGTCTCTGTTTTCCCATCATGATCTTATAATCCTAGGAAGGAACTAGCTTCAGTTCACCAGAACTCACACCCAGAAAATTTCTATCTCGCCACATTATTCCAGAGAAATAATGGAGAATTGGGAAGTTTATTAGTAGGTAATAATCATTAAAAAAATCAAATCTGATTTTTAACTCATGTAATATATTCTTTGTTCCATTAGATGTTACTTTCAGCCGTTTCCATCTTATCGTAACTGCAGGCCTCCTTTCAACCAAATATATTTAAATTTATTAATGCAGGTTAAGGGCTAAAAAGAACAATCAGATGTAATCACAGATGTACGTTGTTCAAATGTTCATCCTTATTTATTGCTTTTACAATCTTCATGTGATGAAGTCCTGAGAGTACTGTTTTGCTGGGATAGTTAATTTTCTTCGTAGAAGCCCCTATTGTGCTCTGTTTTGGACTTCTGACTAAAGCAGTGGTGCTAACACACCAATATTTTGGATGTTGCTGAACAGTGCTTGTGTAGCATCAAGGCTTTCTCTGTATCCAATGCTGTCCATCTTCATCTAGGCTGGAAATGGAGAAGAGATGGGGATAGCTGACCCAAATTGACCAGAGATGTTACATGCCATATAACATCATGCTCACCAATAAAACTGGAGGTGTTTTTTCCAAACTAATAATTTCTTCCAGACAGGCTGGACATCAATCTTCTGGTGGGAAGTCATAAGTGTGCATCACTTTTTTTTTTTTTTTACTTATTCTCTCCTTCATTTATTAAACTGCCTTCTTCTCAACCCATGAGTTTTTCTCACTTTTACCCTTCCCAATTTTCTCCCTGCATACCACTGAAGGGGAGTCAGTGACTGAGTAGAGGTTTAGTTGCCAGCTGGGCTGAACCCAGAACATATGATTAATATACTAAGTAGAAGTCACTGAGGTGGAATAATTCCTTAGTATTTTACTGTGATTTTTATAAAGATCAATATAGAAAAAAAATGCTTACAGCAGAAACTCTCCAACTGTTTCTGTCCTTCTTCTCTTTATAATACAGGGTATAGACCTCTGGCTACTTTGTATATCCAATATTCATGAAGGCTTTCTGTAACAAAAAAGCTCCAGGTTATATTTTCCCCAAAAAATGTGGACAACTGATTCAGCAAATTAGTAATGAATGAATGCAGAATGAAAGAACAGGTTACTCAGGAAAATTACTTACATGATACCTTTTAATAATTATTTTATTTTTATGCTTTCCCGGAACAGCACCAAAAACTAGGAAGAAGTGATACATATGGCCTAATTACTGGTATCATTCCCCATGGTATTATGAAAACAAGAAGCACTAGAACACTACTAAAACAAGAATTTGAGCCAAGAATCAAGAGTGTTTATTTGTGAAAATGACATTGGGTCTCAGTATTTATTAAAGGGTTCCTAGCATTTATTTTGATTTATATCTGCTGCTCTGTAGGCTGAAATTAGCTAGTCAAACATAAATTAGTACACTATTAAGTGTAAACAGGGCAGCAGATTTTTTAATATATTATATCTTAATCAAGGAAACGTTCTGTCCACAGATGAAATAGAATACAGGTATAACTATACCTTCTGGCTACTTCATGTTTGAATTCAGAGGTTAAAGTATTTCTGTGGTTTTTTGTAGACCTCATATTACTACCATGCAGTGGGTGTTTGAAATTACATGAATAGCTTTTTGAAAATGTCATCCAGGTCACTAGTGAAAATTCACTCGAGAAGTGGATTTGGTGTGCCAAGGGTGGACTTACTAATTGGTCAGAAATAATAATAATAATAAAGTACTTGTAAACCAAATCTTGTGGATTATCTCTAGAACAGATATAAGGCTCTAGCTGAAAGGGACCAGTCAAATGCAGATGTTGGTGTTGAACTACCTACACCAGAGGTATGCCCAAAGTCAAAAAGGTCAACTGCTCAAATCATAACATCATCCACTAAGAAAAAAAGAAGGGTTGTAGTCCTGGGGGACTCACTTTTGAGGGGAACAGAGGGTTCAATATGTCAGGTTGACCCTTCCCACAGGGAAGTGTATTGTCTCCCTGGAGCCTGGATTACGGACATCACTAGGAAACTTCCCAGTTTGGTGAGCTCCTCAGACTACTACACTTTACTCATTTTTCATATAGGAGGTGATCAAGTTGAAAACAGTAGTTTGAGAAGGATGAAGAAAGACTTTAAAGCCCTGGGACAGGTGGTGGGAGGATCTGGAGCACAGGTTGTATTCTCTTCTCTTCTTCCAGTTTCAGGCAGAGACACAATAATTGACAGACGCATACAGTCTATTAATTTATGGCTTCGTAACTGGTGTCACCATAACAATTTTGGGTTCTTT
>JAAGNO010021165.1:0-39364 GCA_033439905.1 Ceryle rudis | reverse complement strand
GGTGACTCTAACCATGGGGTGTTGTCACTGCTGGGAGCAGACACTGCCTGGGAAAACAGGCTGCTGCCTTCAGACAGGGCAGGGAGTTAGAAGAACTGAGCTGGAGAGTAAAATCACTGAAGAGAATTAGTTCTGTTCTCACTCAAACCAGGACAATATCCAAGGTCTAAAATGTCCTGTTTACCTGCTATTGCATGATAGATTCTGATTTTATTCCTTTCACATTTTGCAAGACCTTTATTTTCCTCTTATTTTGTCTAAGTTCTTTAAAGCTTACACCTAGGAAACCAGACCATTTTACTACTAAGACGGCGTGTTTTAAAGTAAGTATGCATATTGCTTTGTAGAAGAAGGTGGGAAAGCAGCCCATATGGGACAAAATTCCACAGGAAACATAGTGTGGAACAAAGCAACCCCCCCCCCAAAGAAGTATTTCAGACTACTGATTTCAAGGGCCTTTTATGCCAGAAACCATGGTAGGATTTAGAGGTTTGCATGCCAGCACAGGGTGGTTCCCAGCACGCAGTCTCTTCCAAAGTTTGCGTTTAGGATATAAGGAGATGCCAAGCAGCCCAGGCGCTGCCTCTCTCAGGGCTGGTTTTCACTAAGCTTTGTAGCAGCACCACGGCCAGGGGAAGGTGAACATCACCTTGCCACAGTGCTTCCTTCACAGCAAGCCACCAGAGTCCGGTCTTGTGCAAACACGGATTCACCAGTTGGGTTACTGGGTAACAGTGCCTCAGAACAGCGCATCCCAGTGCTTGGTGTATATTAAATCCAGCCCAACGTCTTCACGGGGTTGACAAGTATGTGGAACAATGGAGGATAAGAGACAGCTGAAGCAAATGTATACAGAGGTGCACGTGCAGGCTCTTTCTTCCCCAGAATAGTACTTAACAACCCCAGAAAAGGGACAGTAGCTTCACAAGTCAAGAAAATGGCAGGATCCTTCACGACAGATCATTCACAACCCTACAAATCCACCGAACTAGTGGGTACAGGACAACCCAAGTTTAGATTTGATTCTAAGGCCTCTGGCTGCAAATTTTTAAGCCAGCCACTCATCTGAATTTTACTGGTAATATCACAGCAGCAGCAATAAATTCTGGATTTTTAAACACAGAGAAAAAGAATTGCATTGACACAACTCTAATGCGACTGCATTTGGAGCATCTGGTATCTAGCAGCTTTTGTCCCAGATTAGGGAGAAAAGTGTGCTTCGTGACATTTTGGTTTGGTGACAACTTCTATATCTCTTACCTTTTGTTTTAAGCTATGGTATCATAGGTATCCACTGTGAACACCATTTTAGAACTGCAGAAAAAGCACTGAGTCATAGAACTAATTGAAAAAAGTATCACTTTCAAACTTAGTTTCCATGAAAACAAAAATTTCTGGTCTTGGCATTATTATGCCTGACAGTGCCTTGAGTGGAGAATCCCGTCAGGAGCTGCTGTCTGGGGTTTTAACAGTCATCTACTCAAGTGTCTTTTAAAGACAAAACCCCAAATTTGATACTCAGGTCAGATTTAGTCTATATTGTAACAGTCACTGTAACATTACCTGTACAAATCCATTTATATTTGCAATATGCTCCTAAGGTTTATCAGTTTATCTAAACTATCAGATTAGATATTTCCCCCCCCCTCCCCCTCAAGAGGAAGGGAATTTTCCTCAAAGTTTTTCAGTTATTTTGCAATTCTGACTAAAATTTCACAAAGAAAAAATTTGGGGCAGAGAGACAGAATGAGGGGTTGTTCCCACTCCTCTCATACAACATCATTCTCTTGCTCCGCGTGTTCAGGAAGGAGAAAGGTCGAAAAATAAAGTGATTTTCATGGGAAATAAATTATTGGTTTGAGGGGTTTTTTTGGTTGGTGTTGGTGGGGTGGGGATGATGGCATTCTGGGGCTTTGCTTCTATATCTCCAGCAATGAAAGCAGTAACTTTTTTTGCCCAGCTACAACACATACAAAATAGGTGAAACGATGGCCAGAATTATTTTACAGAGCACCAAATGATCAGTTATGCCCCATTTACATTCAAGGCTTTACGCTGGCCATGATTAAGTTTCTCTTATTAGAAGATAATGTGGTTAAGAATAAATTCAAAGATAATGGAGAGGGCAAGGGAAACCAGATTGTAGAGAGCATCTAAGAGGTGAAACAGGAAAATGCATTAAATCTGATCATTTGGTAATGTAAAAACAGAGACATTGTTGTATCTATCTGCTCTCTATCACTGTGCCCATAATTTGAAGTCTCCCAGAGCCATTCGTCATTTAATGGCAACAAAAGGAGTTTTTGTGCTTCGGTGTGATTTAATTTATTTTTTAGATCCCATGCAAGCAATAGAAGTATGTTGAAATTTCATCCCTTCCATCATGACAATACGTACTACATCTACCAAAAATATTTTTTACAAACACAGCAATTTCAGACCAAACAGTCATTTTAAGCTGCCCTAGGTCAGTGCCTGTCAATTAAAAATCGCTCACTTCCACTTGCAGTTATGGAAACAATTTATATGCAGCTCAAAAGGAACAACTTTAAATAATTATTCAACAGAACTGAATCAAAATTAAAGAGTTTCTTTCTACAAAATGTTTATCTATAACACCATAATAATGTAGAATTCTATACCTAAAACACATTAAGATACCTTACAACAAACAGCACCAGCAAAGTTGATTTTCTTGTGTCTGTATAACTTCCAAGAATCTTTTCACAGCTGGAATTACATGAAATAGTCTCTATTAAATATGCAAATAAAAAAACAGAGCCATGGACAAGTGCCAGCTAGAACTGCCTCTGGTTTAACTACAGGCTAAGAAAAAGGCCCACAGAAAAATCAGTGAAGAACTGGGGGGGGGGGGGGGGGGAGAGGAGTAGTGCACACAACGGTGTTCTTCTATTTCTGTAATCCCGAAGCTGATCTGTCATGCAGAATATAGACTCTCAATTTTAGCCAAGGGGCAATTTGGGTTTCTGGATTGATATAGAATTAGAATAGCTTTAAAAGAAAAGGAGATTTTCAACTTCCCATAAAATAAGCTGAAAAAGCGTGGTAATTAATTAAGACTCATAACTGATGCTATGGCAACTGGAAACAAAGCTTGGCATTAAATATAAGACAACTGATAGAGTGGAAGGTATTACAAGTATCAAGCTTTCAACCTTGAGCAAGTTGAGGCTCCAAAACTGCTCTCTCCTATTCAATATGGCTCAAGATTATCTTTATTGAAATCACTAGGGAAAAGCAAACAGAGGAAAGAAAAAAAGGTCAACTAAATTCTAGAAATCCACAAGATCCTCATTATATGTACAAATTACTCTATTTTTTGTGACTGTATCTCCCTTTATTGTAACATTCTCATACTTTATATTCAGGACCCCGAAATCTGCGAGTAGATTTATTTTACTATTATACCAGATTGAAGTGAACCATTCTGGAGGACGTCTCTCCCCTTCTCACCACCCAACTGTATTTTAACTGTCAAGAAATTAATTTTCCCTAATTCACAACTGTTGTGCCCAGGATGGTAACTGGTAAGTAGTCTCCCAGTCTTTCTCTTGATCCATGAACAATTTTTCATCTTAGCTTTGACCCCTATCCTACTGGGGGGGAGGTGAGAGGGTGGCTGGGTGGGCATCTGGCTGTCAGGAAAGTTCCACCCAACACACTACAGAACACCAACCCATAACAGCCATTGCTGTCTGAAACCAACACACAGACCTCGTGATAAAAACAGTTATCTAAAAGGCAATATTATGCTCTTTAGAGCTGCACATCCCTATGATGAAAATCTCAGGTTGTGTAAGTTAGGAAATGCTAACGAAGCAAAACAAAAAGACCCCTTATATTTGGAAAGATCCAAAAATTGAAAGGACAAGTCTGTAGAGGATGGCGATCACCGAGATGTTCTCTTTAGCCCAAGTATTTTCCCTGTTTTTCTCCTCAGCTGGAAGGTGAGGAGGTGAAGGAAGCTGCCATTTAAATAGCTAAAACTAAGATGATGTTTTCCATTACGGCTTATAAAGCTTACATACACAAAGCAGCAATACTTAATGTGCACTTAAGGCCAGGACTTCCACGTCTGCAACTTTTACAGCAGTACTGCAGAAATGCTTATCTTAAGAGAACATAAGCAGAAAAAAAAAAAAAAAAAGGAACAAGAAAAATAACCGACTTTCTTCAGCCATGAACCAGGCTGCACAGAACACAACAGAACATCCTGGGATGAGTCACATCTAGCAAGTATTTCAGTTACAACACAAATTACACAACTGAAAGGGACACTGAACACAATAGGCTGGCCAAGCTGTTGCAAAGGAGAAGTTCACCTGGGCTGCACTTTAATGTACAACCTGCCCTCTGCCAGAAGTGCTCACTTTCAAGTGCTCCAAGAACTTGCTGAATACAGAGTTGAACAGCTATTCAGGAATAGAAACCATACAGCATGAGGTTACAGAAGGTGGCCCTGGAGGAAAAGTGGTTCTGTGTTAAATTTCCTCTCCCTGTCTACTCACAACAAATAACCTCAGTTGCTGCTGAACAGCTCTTTGCAATTTAAGCTACTTTTAATTTCAGACTGATGTATAAAGGTTACAAACCTGAAAAATGCAATAATTCAAATATAGGGAAAGAATTAAAAAAAATATAAATGAGGCCCATCGGATTCAAAAGAAGCTCATAAAAGATACTGAGAATTTAAAACAACTTAAAGTGTGTTCCCTGAATCAAAGAGTCCGGTACTTATAGTTCAGATCTCTCCAAGAGAATAGGATGAGGATGAAGTTTATTTAAAAAGCATCCTTCATGATAT
Organism: Ceryle rudis; assembly: GCA_033439905.1. Taxonomy (NCBI): domain Eukaryota; kingdom Metazoa; phylum Chordata; class Aves; order Coraciiformes; family Cerylidae; genus Ceryle; species Ceryle rudis. Next base: position 34,539 of record JAAGNO010021165.1, on the reverse strand, counting down.
TATATTATTTAAGCAGCAGTGATCAAAACTAACTTTGAGCAGTAATGATGCATTACTGGTTTATACATCCAGAGACACCTCAGTGTGGGGACTCCAGAGTCTGAAAAGATTCCGGAACTCCTTTGAAAAAATATCTGAAAGGGTAAAGTACCCAAGGCAACATTTGAGGTAGGGGAAAAAAAAAAAAACAAACCAAAAAAAACCCCAAATGACAGCAGTACTAAACATCTTTAGAAGCATTCTTATCATTCCATTGCCAACTCACTGTCCTATTAAGGGATAATTATCTGGAGTTTCAAAAGGCTTTCAGGGTTAAAGAATTTCTGCTGCAAATGCCAGGTAACTAGATGCTTAGTAGACAGAAAAGAAGGGACGACGACACCCGCAAAGGCACAAAAACCGAAGGAAACCCCTTCTGGTCAGGAGTTTCCACTACAAAGCTCTCTATTTTCTCAAAAACCAGTCCACTGTTACAGTCTTACTGAGCTGAACATATTTTCCCTAGCCCTCTAAACTCCATTTTACTTTACTGTACAAAATGTTAACTCTCACACTTCTCAATGCTCACCAACTACCCAAGGGATAATGCACGTGGTGCTCTCTTGGGCATTTTCCACAGTGCCAGTCCTAAATCAAACAAAAGCATTCTTCAGGGAGAACATTGCATTTGACAATATTGCTGGGCTGGTTTTGGCTAGGATAGAGTTAATTTTCTTCTGGTGTGGGGCTGTGTTTTGGATTTCTGCTGATAACACGTTACTGGTGAGCAGCCTTTCCTGCTTCTTGAACCATCCCAATGAGAAGTTGCAAGGGGACACAGCCAGGGTAGACCCCAGCTGACTAAAGGGGCATTGCAGACCACACGACATCATGCTGAGGGGGAAGAAGGAAGGAGGGGGATGTTTGGAGTGATGACACTTGCCTTCCCAAGTAACCATTACACATGATGGAGCCCTGCTTTTCTGGAGATGGCTGAACACCTGCCTTGCCAATGGGAAGTGGAGAACTGATTCTGCGCTTACTTTGTGCGCAGCTTTTGCTTCATCCATTAGACTGTTTTTATCTCAACCCGTGACTTTTATCACTTCTACTCTTTGGATTCTCTCCCCAGTCCTGACGCTGGGGGGAGTGAGCAAGTGCCTGGGTGGAGCTTTGTTGCCAGATGGAGTTAGACCACGACACTGCTTCTTTTAGCCCATATTTTTCTTCAAACATTTATTTAATTGCACACCATTCGCAGCATTGTCAGCCTCCTGCTAGGTGGCCTTTGATGCTTACAAGCACTAGTTGAACACTTCCGCCCTTTTTATGTTACTATTTGTTTTGGGCTAGTTTGTTTATACAGACATCATTCTAGACATTTCCTCTTTTTTCAGGCTTACATTAGCAGTCTCAATCATTGTATTGGTCTAAAAGTATCTGGCCAGAAAAACATACATGGTTCCAAGCTACAGAAAATAGAAGATTCAACACAAGGACAAGACACATCATCTAATCCCGTCAATGCGCCAGTGGAAGTCAAAGCTCTGCTAAAGAATTGCATTGCAGAAAGAGCACAACAGGCACTAGCCCCAGGTAAAGTAAGGAAACTGACTGGGAAATTATACAAGAAGCTCAAAGGCTCTTTCCTTCCAACCACCTGAGGGTTCTTAGCTTCCCCCTCTTCCAAGGGCTTTTCCACCATCTTGTTTCTATACAAGAGCTGCGAGCATAGGCATCGTTGCCACCATCTCCCCTCCTTAGTCATAGCAAACAGGATTCAAACACGGAATTTTCTGAAAGAGCTGCTCCTCCGGCCTCCAAACAGCAGTTTTCCATCACATTTGGTGTGATTTTCCATGGTAGGTAAAAGCCACAAGAGCACGTGTAAGTATAATTTGCAGCTTTCTAGTCAAAACTGTTAAAAACCCGTAATTCACGAGTGCAAGTAATGCATATGATGGCATAAATAAAAAGACTGGCATTGGTTTCAACACCACAAATGCAGATTGGCTTTTCAAAACTAAACTGGTTAAACTATTAACCATTAGGGCTGCCCAATCTGTCCCCGTTAATTCAAACTGGTGTGGTTCCCTTTGCACTGTTACTATAAATGGCCTCCTTCTCCAAAGATGGTTAGTTTTAAGTTAAACACGTATTTGGTCAACTCTCAGTTTTCTCAAAATGAACATGCTTTTCTAAACCGATAAATATGAGAAACTGGCATGAAGTTTTCACACTCAGAACAAGTGAGTTATTATAGTCACTAAAGCATCTTGGAGAGAAAAGGTCTTTCCAGCCATCCACAACTGAAACTGCCACAGAGCACTGAAGAACACCTATGGATATAATTTTTACTCTACCGGTGATGAACTAAGTTCTTAAATTTGTTTCCCTATTTTCTCACTTCTGTTCACTCTTTTAAGCTGTATTATCATTAACTGGAAAATTCTCAAGAGAAGCAAACCCTCAATAGTAGCTTTGATTTTACAAAAAAAAAAAAAAGCAGAGGTGTCCAGTGACAGTTTCAGTAAAATGTGTGGTTTAAACATGCCTTCTATTCTAAGCAGGAGAAAACAGCAGGAAAAGACTGAAAGCTCCAACTTCCACTTGAGGACAATTCGGTTTACTATTACTTTTCACTTATCCTAAGGGCTTTAATAGTGAGCTAACGCCAGGGGATCGTTACCAGAGAAAAAAAATAATCCTACTCTCTTAATATTTTGCTGTGCCACAAACTATTGTTCCTGCTCAAAGATAATCTTGCCAGCTCAGCAATCATGCCCTCTGGCTTTTTCCTCAGGACAAATCTTTACACGTTATCCACACGGCATTTCTACATTACTTATACAGCAACACAGCATCTTCTTGTTGCACGAAGGACCACAAGAGTCTTCAACAATAATGACAATACTACTGCTGATAACAGGAGGCATTAGCAGGATCGGCTTTCCATATGCTGCATTAATAAGGTTCCCATTTCACTATCTGCATGTGGCCTCGTTCTTCAGAGCAAATTTTAGCTTCTATTTATATGATTTTGATAGCCAGAAAAACAGTTTAAGTTTCATTACCATGACGTAAATCCAAATGACCATTAGCTAGAATTGTTACATTTAAGAAGTCCATTTTTTAAGTCTTAATGGCCGACCACATGAGCTGATTAACCCCATCTGATTATTAAACTCCAGGGCATGTCATAAATGCTTCATGGAGACACCATTATTATTAACACATTTAGAGAAAAGTCTGAAGTACATGCAGGGTATAAAACACTTAAAACACTGAAATCTCCAGTTTACAGAACAATTCAGTTTCAAGCTGCAAGAATTAGCTAGCTAACACTGCTTCAAGTTGTGAATATTTTCCACAACTTAAAAATGAAGGACAGCCTTGTTCACTCTCTGTAACAGCTTATCAGCTGATTGATTCATTCTATCAGGTCAAACATGGACAGAGGAATTAGCCTGGAAGTACAGTCCCATGGTTCACTTGATTACACTTACCCAACTCTGCTACACGCGTAAGGAGTTCGAGCTGGCATCTCATCTTTCTACTGTTGAATAGTGAACTTTCTAGTCGTTTCAAAAGTGGTTTCAAAGTAACTATCACCTCTTTTTGCCTTTCCCTCCAACTCATTCTCCTTCCCCTTCATTTTCTCTTTGAACTTGGTGGTATTTGCCACTCTCACTTCCACCACTTCATCTACCTTCTCCCTGTTTGTGCATACAGTGTTCCATCTCTCAGCACAATCACTGAAACTTCATACTGGCCAGTGAATTTTGACACGTACCCCACCATTTTCACCCGTCTCTTCCATATGCCTTCTATACAAACACCAGTTCCCTCCATATGCCACCTTGGTCACACATCTGACTTTGCCTTCTGCATGTATACCACCCTCTGGAATTGGTGCTTGTGACAGCTCTGTACAGTTTGTCCATCCTGACATGAAAAACTCATGATTTTATCTTAATTTCTCCACCTATCCACTTCTCAGCTTCTTCTCCCTCTCTTCCTTGCTATTTTGAGAGATCCAATACTTCCCTTCCAGACCTACTATTTAATTCCTTTGCAGACACAGGTGAATAACTGCTCACTTCCAACTTACATTTTTGGTCTCGGTCTCATTCGGTCTCATCAGATAATTCTCTCACACTGCTGACATCTAACAATATTTTTTACAGCATTTTCCACCATATTTTTACACTTGCATTTTCACTTTCTAGTCCCATGTTTTCCCCAATTTGTTTCTTCTCATACATTTTCTGCCTTCTCACCGTCCACATCTATTTATCCCAGCATGACCATTCTTCCTAGTTTCAGTTTCCAAACAACCTAACCAGTTACTTTTATCCCATACTTTGTATCTTCCAGGTGCTGCATCCTTGAGGTCGATTAAACACATTTGTGTTTAAATAGAAACCCCATGTAGTGACCAACACGGTGGACAATCAGAGAATCATTAGGGTTGGAAAGGACATCTAGGGTCAAGTCCAGCCTTCATCTTAACACCTCTCTATCCATTAGCCCATAGCCTCAAGTGCTACATCTACTCATACTACTACAATCCTACTGTCGTAAGCTGTTCTACAAGGAGTCTGCAAAAAGTCTATCAGAAGCCGATTCCTGATACACACTTGCACTAGCACCAGTCCTGTGAACAGGCACGGGATGCCTCAACCCAGCATTGGCTTCACCCCTCGGCACCAGCTGCAGCGCCTGAGCCACTGGCATTACACGAGCACTACAAGACAATGCTTGTGTCGCTTCTTCTCTCATCAGCAAGGGAAACTTTACTGCATCACAGGGAGTCCTTTCATCTCTGGCATGCCAGCTTCCAACCAATTCAGCTCCTTCTGTGGTTAGGCCTTCTTGCCCTACATACCAGATCACTCCTTGGTCACTAATTGCCACTGCTGAGCAGTTACAGTTTGCATTTCCTCTTCAGATTCCAATGCTTTGGGTCCATTCTCTGTTGATCCCTCTCTGGGTCACACTGCTAATAATCCAAAGAGTCTGAGAAACTGAAGGAATCTCATTCCTCATCTTTGTCTCAAGGGGCAATAGGAAGGAAAGAAATCCTAGAAATAACACCTCCCATCTTCTCTCTGCTTCAGCAGCAGACTTCCCTGTCTCACATCCCAAGGAAGTTAGGCAGTTCTGCTACTGGAAGGTTGTTAGAAAATAGGGTACTTTCTATACACAACTACAAAGTCTTGAGCATTTTTTAAGCAGACAGCTACAAAATGACTGGCACCCCAGAAACCTCAGGTACATTAGAGTTTTCTTTAACAACATCAAGAGATTACCCAAAAGATAAAGATAAGCGTTGCTTGAGTGCAGTAGTTTTTCTTGCCTTAGCTGATTCTGTGAGCAGCCACTGCTAGAGGGAAGTTCCATTTATCAGCCCTCCTCCAACAGGTGCTGACCAGATAGAACAGAGCCATCACATAATGGAAGTTTGGAGATGAGCCCAGAAGACTTGCCCTCTTCTGCCAAGGCATTGTTCTGGCCTGTTACTTCAGAAGCCAGGAAAATATGACATTCCTTCCCGGCACTTTGCCTATAAAATGGCTGCATTCAGAAAGACTTTTCTTGTAGAGGAGAAAAATTCAAAACTGTAATCGGTTTGTGAGAAAAGCAGAAAATATTAACGAGTAAATGCAAAAGTCTGTTACTGTGGGGATTTTCTGCTGAGAAAAATCTCTCTATTCCTGTAAGTAGCAGCCAATAGAAATAAGTTAAAGCAAAAACTTTAAGTAATACAATAAGTAAAGTTGTAAAAACACCCCAAACCCATAGGTCACTGACACAGGGAGAAGTTAAATAGGTAGGATTTTACTGACTGCTGAGGGATTGATAGCCACTACTACCATTCCTTAATTAACAAGGGGGGTTGCAATTTTTTTTACTATTTTATTGTCCGTTTGCATGAAGTAAGACAAAACAGATCTAACTAAAACTTGAAAGACCAACCTGTCTTGCCGAGAACCATTATTGTGATTTATGTATTCATAAAAATGTTCTAAAAGGAATAGTGTACAAGAGGTTCCCAGCTAAAGCAATATTCAATTGCCAAAATTAGCTGTACTACTTGACTGGTTTGTACTCCAGAAGAAACGAGGGGGCTGCTTTTTGCAAGGGCCACGTATTCTCCAGCAGCTCTGCACATACTGTGTTGTGTGTTACTGCCCAAGTCATGCCACTGTCTTCCAGCTGAGGAAGTCTCAGCCTCAGAGTTTGTTTGTTTTCCCCAGTCCTTACTTCTGGCTATTTCTATTAACTCAATTCAGCTTCAAACAAAAAAAGGCCTATGGATGCCAACTCTAATTTCCAAGTCTTTATATCAAAGTCCTCACCAGACATAAAACTGGCACAAAAGACTGAAGTGGTGAACTAGATTTCTAAAATGCTGCCATCTGATTCTCATCCCACACAAATATGTAATTTAAGTAATGAAAAAAGCTTTCGTTTCAAACATCAGCTTGTTCAAAGCTCTTGAAGTAAAATGTTGGAATTTGGATTGAGTCATGACAAGTTAAAGCTATAGCAGTAAGACATAACCTTCTGAACAACACTAAAAGAACATCCTTAATGTCAAGCAGAAGAGAGAGCAATTACATTTTCAGACTAGGATTGTCAGTTTAAAAACACACAATGTAAAGAAATAAAGTAGTTTTATCTCATTTCACCAGTTTTTGGATTCTTCATATATTATTAAGCTTCACATTATTGATAATGTTTTTATATTCCATTTATCTTTCATCACAAAGAAAGCAAACCTAATTTACTAGTGTAAGCTACCATCAGTGAAACTTAAAGGAAAGCGTATTTGCCTCAGCTAAGGACGCAAGACCTAAGACATGGGATAACTCACACATTGGTGTAATTTCATCCCGGTGCCTACTTCAAGTCTTAAAGTGTAGCGCATGCTTAAAAGGAACAAAAATTAGTTGTCCTCACTGAGAGTTTAGCTGAGCCACCTGGAAGATTTGGAAGTGAGCACAACCAAAAAAAATTGTTTCTTTTATTCCCAGTTTCTCACAGTTTCATGACCAGTCTCTGTCCTCCTCAGCTGAACCACAGGAGCTTTGATGGCACCATAAAATTTCTTGTAACAGAAAAATTCAAAGCAGTTCTAAATTGTGGCGTTTAAAATGCAAACTAAAAACAGTGTGAAAAATCAGGTGACAGACTCATCCGTTGAACCTTTCTGCATTATTAAATGCTTTAAACACGTCACAAGGTCCAGCAAATTTGAAACTTAAGTGGGAGACAGTTCTGCCAAATGCTTATATTGGAAAAGAGGAATAAATGGTAAGTGAACAGTAAAAGGCGTTTGTTCTATTAAACAACTCTGCATATCCAAAAAGTTGAATTCCCCCACCTTAAGGCAATAAAGGCAAAGCTGAGATAAGAAGTCAATGCAGCTGTCCCATTTGCTGGGGACCTGATACTACAGGTCTTTAAACCCCTGACTCCGGTATCTCTAATGCTCACATACGCTTCCGTAGACAACAGTAACGGCTTCTGTCCAGCTGCAGCACACAACCAGAGAAACCTACCTCAAAGTAAATTCTCTGAGCAACACCTTGCCTTGTGATTTGTCAGTGACTACATCAAACATAAATGTTACCCAGACAAGAGGGGAAAAAGCCAACCAACCCACCCACACAGATGAGGGAAAGGAAAATGAGAAACAGCAAACACATTCCTGTCTAAAACTTCCTGGCATCTGGTTCACCTTATTCTAACCTCCCATAAGAGAAAAAGGTGTACACCAGAGCATTACTGGACTAAACCCAAGGCAACTAGAAGGAAATCATACACAGATCTGTAACATTTGCCAATTACATTTCTCAGGTGATATTCAGGTGGTATTTTAGAAGGAAAGTGAATAATTATTCCTATGTCAGCACTATACACTTCCAGTACAAGCATGAGAGTACAACATATCTTCATTTCTCATTGAAGTGATGAATAATAGAACATTCAGCTAAAATGACTGACAGGATTCTTGTTAAAAATAAGCAAATTCTATAGCAAGCGGTCTTCAGTCAGAGAAGTTCTTGCCACATGGAAGATGTATAAACTAGCTATCTTAAATGATAATTCTTTTCACGTGATTCCACACGAAGAGTTACTGCTTATTTGCTTAAATAAACAAAGCAGCATCTCTCAGATGTGGAACACTAAATAAGGGCACAAAAGCAACACAGATAGTTACAGAAGCCGATTAATTAGAAAAGGCTCCAAAGTAGTGAAGACAAATACAAGATGGTAGAAAAACCACATTCTCTACAAGTGCACAAAAACGTCAGATGGTCCCAAAGATTTTACAGCATACCATTCTGTGATCCTTTCCAGTGCTAAGGATCAATACCATAGTGATATGTTGAGGATAAAACCAAAACCAGTAGCATGTAAACTCAGGAAATGAACCGAAGTGGGATGGTTGAAGTCTTACCTTTCTAGGGCTTCCCGGCGGGTAGAATTTGTGGTATACCTAAAAATAAGAGAAATTAAATTGAAAATAATTAAAACCAGTAGGCAAAACAATCTCCGTATTAGTACAAAACCATAATTCTTCCATGAAAATATAACATGAATAAGGTCTACCGTGGAGCAATCCAAAGACCATCATCACTTTGTAGCAAAGATCTCACGAATACACACACTACTCCTTACAGAAAATACAACGTAGGGCATCAGAAGTGTGAAGTCACAATATACATTACTGTTGACCAATGTCAAAGTACATTTCACATCCCCCAACCGACTGATGTCACAGTAAGTGTTTCACATCCCATAGAATGATGATCTTTCACTACTTCAACAGGGACATTACGCAGTTGTCTTCAGTCCAGAGTTCTACATAAAAAAAAATGTATCCTGGAAATCTGTGCATACAGATCATTCTGAACAGTTCCATATACTGTCAGAGGGCAAAAGATTAAATCCCTCAACAAGGAAAGAAAAAACTAGCTTAAGGCTGTGAAACATTGAGACGGTAGTCAGAAGGAAATGACAAACAAATAGCCTGCAAAACAAAGAGCACAACATCCCTCATTCTGCTAAAGCCTCCAGACAGGCAAAGAAACTGCAAGATGAAGCCTATGGGGACCAAAAATAAAAACCCCAAGCAAAGCAAACAAAAAATCAAACCACACCACCATACAAAACAAAATCACACACACTACAAAAAACCCCAACACCCTAAAAAAACCTCAAATGGCAGAAATATCCTCTTCACCTGCTTAGAAAATTACAACAAAGACAGAGCACAATCTTCAGAATGCTCTCGTTTTAAGCGTCTTGATAGCGTTGCTTTTGAAGTACCACCCACAGTGCTTGACCAAATGCTCTTCAGCAAGGGAAGTAGTCAAAGAAATGACTACATAAACAACCACTTCTTGGCAAGGGTTGGGAAAGAGGCCAAGCAGATTTCATGGAGTTATGACACAAGTCCCCAAAAATCTTTCTTGGATCTCTACAGAGTTTGGACTAGCCAACTGTTCAGTTCCTCAGGTGAAAAAGCAGGAAGTTGAACCTGCCAATCTAATGAAACCCTGGCTTTTTATGGAAGTCCATCTGTCAACTCTGGCTCAAAATACAAGAAAACGTAAGAAATGAAAAAAAAAAAGAATTAAAGCCACCACAACTCCGGTGAAGAACATTAATCTACTTGCTCTCTTAAATCTATTCGAAATGTAAAAAATGTACTTGATCAGCCCATCTGTTAACATGAAAAGCAAAGGGTTTTGATTTTAGAAGTGGTATGAGGGGTTTTTTTTGGTTGGCTTAGTTTTGGGGTTTGTTTGGGTTTTTTGTTTCTTTCTTTCTTTTATTTGGGCAGGTTTTGTTTCTTTTGTTGGGTTTTTTAGTAGTATTTGTTTCCAGAAACATTTGCTCACTTCGATTTCCATAACAATTACAAAATATTTAGCTAAGCTTTACATAGCAATGTCTTTTTCTTTGTGAATAAAACATGTAATATTGCCAAAGTTAGCGTGACTATGCACTTGTACTGTCACTGACTGCCCAGACTGAATATCAACTACGCAAATTCACCACCTTTATTATAGAAATAGCCCCGCTGAAAGAGTGCCACCACGAACTGTTCCATTTTCTACTGCTCTTATACAAGTCAAAGACCCTGGGAGAAACTAAGCTCTAGAGATGAATACACTTTGGCTTTTTATCACGGGAGGAATATAACTTTAAAAAAAACCACAAGGAGAATTCAAAATTATTAATTGTATCTATATAAAGCTCAGCTAATTTTTTGTATATCATATATAAAAAAATGAAATAGTTCAGAGTATTTTCCAAATAAATGTACTGTGTCCAATAACCTCAGTAATTAAGAACAAAATACTTTCACGTAAGTCTCTCGAGTTCTTATGCTGAGATTTAACTTGAATACAGAACACTTTAATAGTACTCAAAAAAATAGCAAATTGCATTGTTGAACTATTCATTACATTTTTTTCCACCATAAAGTTAAACCACACTCCATTTCAGTAATTATTCGGTTATAGTTCTAAACAAACAACAGCTTCTGCCTCTAAATGCTTTTCCGGTTCTAATTCCTAAGTTATGCAAAATATTACACAGATCACTCCATCCATCCCTGATGGACCTGAAGAGATCTTTACAATGCCTAGCGAATAACGCACGTTTCCATTTTCCCTTCTTTTACAACATAGGAGCAATTTAGTTTGGTCACAGCTCTAACTTTCACATATGAAGGCCACCAAAGAACGGTCAAAAGGCTCAAGGAGAAACTGCTTTACAAAGCCAATCTGCTTCCCAAATGGAAGAACTAAATAGTCCTAAATAGATATGAAATAACAAAATGGCATCTGCAAAGACTGGCCATATGCTAAACTGTCACTCTCCCATAGCAAGCAATGAATTAAGATGCTAGTGTAGCTGGCTGCTTACTACAATACCGTTCATGTCACTCACATATGTTGCTTTGGCAGCTATTACCGGGTTTTGTAAACTAAGCAGGCACAATAGATTTGAGAACAAATTGCAGACCAGCTAAGAGCAGTAAATTTTTGACCAATTTCCATTGAACTGGAAGAAACTATAGCAGACTGGAAAGATAGGAAGGGTAGTTGCTCTACCTTTGCAATCTGCATGGTAGAAAGCACGAGAAAAACCAAGACAGAACATACTGATTACTGGACTCTTACCTAGCTGTAGTCTCTGCCATCTGTGCAGTTTTCTGTAAGCTGGGTGTGATACTGTAACGCCTGTGGTATTGTAAAGAGAGTCAAGAGGGAAGAGAAACATTCACCTGTAACAAATTTAACCTGCTGGGTCAATACAAACCTCTCACTGAGGTGAGCACTGGAGCTTTTCTCCATACTTCACATATAGGTAAAGGAATCCCGTCATTACAGAATTATGACGGTGGCCTATATACACACAAGGAGCTAACAAGAGGCTGCACAGCTAAATATATGAAGTAACAAAATACTTCTAATGTTTGCAATCCCTAGACAACATGCTGGTTATTGAAGAGTTGCAACTCAAAACCAAGCAAGCCAATCCTTGGTGCATTGGTATTAGAGCAACAGATGGTCACTGAGTGTCGTGTAGTGCTCAAAAGGACAATACCACCTTGCTGCTTAGCTCTTCATAGTGTTTCTTAGACTCCAGAGGAAGCTCAGTCTCTACATTTGTCAGAATTTGCATCAGAAAAAACTTGTTACTTTGTCAACAACTTTGAGCTTTATAATCAAGGTTGCCAGCACTATCACATTCAAACATCTGTACAAATTAGAAATGGAGGGATTTGGGTCGTGGAGTTGTGCCGAGGGGAGAAGTAAAGTACACCTGCACTTGCCATAAATGCCAAAGTACCTGTACGGTACAAGGAGTCCTCTGAATGATGGCAAATTTAATAGGCTGAGCGCTTCTTGCTCTTGATTAATTTTTTTCATCCTTTTAGGCTCTCTTGAAGTTTCTACAAATGACAGTACAACAACAGCCAACTCTTTTCTGTGGCTGCTCCTGTCTTGTCTAATGTACAATCAGAGCTTGACAGAAGACAGATGTACAGCACTGCATCCAGTTCTGCTCTCCCCAGTTCAAGAGAGACCAGGACCTAGTGGAGGGAATCCAGTGCAGGGTTACAAAGATGATGAAGGGACTGAAATGTCTCTCTTACAAGGAAAGGCTGAGACCTAGGGCTGTTTAGCCTGAGGACGACAGACAGGATCTTATCAATGCTTGTCAATATCTAAAGAGCGGGAGCAAATCTTTCAGTGGTGCCCAGTGATGGGACAAAGGGCACAAACTAAACACAGGAAGTTTCGTCTGAACATGAGGGAAAACTTTACTCTGAGGGTGATGGAGCACTGGCACAGCCTATCCAGAGAGGTTATGGAGTTTCCTGCTCTGAAGATTCAAAACCCACGTAGACATGATCCTAGACAATCCTGTCAAACCACGGCACCGTGCCTTAGCAGGGAGGGGTTGGACTAGATGATCCCCAGAGGTCTCTTCCAACCCCTACCATCGTGCAATTCCGTGATCCTGGCCTCCACGGAAACACTTGGCAGCAGACAGTTAAGTGAAAGCATCAAAGTTCAAATTTATGCCCACGATGATTCTGTTGAGGGGTGCTCCAATACCCATGGGTGCAAGTGTCCGAATGAAATGTTTGTACGTGCCTATAGATGTACCCCCTGTTGTGTATGCCCTTTTCTGCAATACCGATTTTAGGTTGACACTTTATGAAAGGGCACCTGTAAGTCTAGAACCATAGACATCAGTGCAGATGATGGCTACGTAGTACAAACAGCATTTCTCTAGAAATTAATGCAAACAATTCCCAGCTTTACAGTATCTGGCTCCAGGTTCGGCATCACAAGCAAGGCTTACCCTGATGTTTGCTCCCTGATGAGAGGGGATTAGCAATACCATGTTTCCCGTTATCTGCAACAGTTGCAATGACTCCCATATGTACCAGCCACTACCAGTTCAACTGGAATATCAATGGAAAAAGTTAACGGAACAACTCAGGGGCAAAAAATTTTAGAACCTACCAAACTTCTACGCATTCTTGAACAAAACCTGCCTTTGCAATACAACGGGCAGTCAACACGCAAGGCATGCTAGGCGACAGAATTATTTGGTCCAATGATATGTCAAAGAGAATCACAGGACACCACCAACAGCAGAAAGGGTTTTGTTACTCGTCACCACATTGCTGACTGCCCCATAAGGACCACCTAATGATATGCAGACAGGTATGAACACCTCCAGCAACAGTAGGAATGCACGTGGTGTCTCGCACTGAGGCAGAGACTTATTTTCTGAGCTCTCCAAAACACTGAGCTGAACTCTATGGACACCACCCAAGAGTTCTCATGAGAGGAGAAGAATATAACGCTAGGGGTCATTTTATAGCTTGAACAAAATGAAACACAGATAAAAGATTTGCCAACCCAATAATGAGAAGGCAAATTTGATTAAAAGGTGAAGCTTCAGAAGCCTGTTAAATATTCATCCCTTTCAACAGTGATGCAAATTAAAATATTTATCTGTATTGTTGGTGGAACTCCTAAATTTTTGTTCTAGAGTAAAACTTTCAGGCAATCATTTAACTTACTGCTTCTGCACTTCAGAAATATTTAAAGTCAATAGCATAACATTGCTGGGAGGTGTTTCAATATTCCCAAGTGCCTTTCCTCAGGGATGCAACTTCCAGTCACATACTCCCCCTCACACACTACAGTCTTTGTGCTGAAATCCCATGGCAGTCTCAGGGGCTCAGGTTAATCCTACCGTGCACTTGAACCCACTGTTCATGAAAACACAGAAAACAGTCTTAGGTATATTAGCAATTCTTTCGGAAAGATTTGCACATTCTACAGATTACCATTTTCCCTATAAATTGGTAGCCTATGTACGAATTCTGAGGAGCTCCTTGTCACTCAGAACTGGTCTGTTTTAAATGTTTAAATAATGTACCTAGTCCCCTTTCAACGCAGGCTTTTGTAGCATTTTAATGCCTTGCCACTTAGCAGCTAGAAACTGCAAAGGGGATACAAGTGCTATTACTTGGAGCCTAAAGGAGACTTCTCTGCAAGTGGTAAGTAGGGGCAACATTCATATTTGTATTTCTAGGTTCTCACTTACTAGAAGATAAAGGCATTGCACAACATTTAATTTGTGCAGGTCACATCCAATACCTCAAGTGCTGTAGCTGAACACATTTCCACATACACTCCTTTCTTATCCCCCTTTTAAAACTGCCTTTTATTCACAGCATTCTTCTGGGAAAAAATACACTTAAAGAATATGTACAACAGCAGAAAACATTGCCTTGAGTAGCACAGCTCAAAGAAAGACATGTAACTATCTCCCAGCTGCACTAGTACACTTGTACAGTTTGTGACACCTTGGTTATCTTTGCCAGATGCTGCTGCACTCACATTGCTTTTGACAGAGGGCTGCAGCACACAGAAGCAGATCAACACTGGTTTGGACTCGGCTACCTGCCAAACCAGTGAAGAGGCCAGCTTGGTCAAAGGCGCAATGCTAGCTTCAGAAACAAGAAAGCATATGCCATAGTCAGCTACCAGACAAGAGTCACATCCCTCATATGATTATACTCCTTCATCGATGTAGAGACATCTCCACAATGCAGCTTAGCATTGCTTTAAAGGAGGACTCCTGTAAGATTATAATCACTCACCTTCACCTTAAGAAAGGGTAATAAACACAGCACTGAAAAGGCACATAACCGTGGCCACGAGTGGCTGGAATAGGAGATGCCAATCTTATTAAAGGCAGCCTCTGGCACAGGCAGCATTCTGAAGACGGGCTTCAAAGCATTGCTCCTCTGCCACGTGTATGCAGGCCTGCAACTACTGCCGCAACGGCAGAACGCAGAGTATTTTCAGTCACCACTGTTGAGCACATCACTGTTATGGGAGATCATAGAATCATTTTGGCTGGAAGAGACCTTCAAGATCATCAAGTCCAACCTTATTCCCAGCCCTATCAAAACCACTAACCCATGTCACTAAGCACAACATCTCCCCAGCTCTCAAACACCTCCAAGGATGGTGACTCCACCACCTCCCTGGGCAGGCTGTTCCAATGCCTGACAACCCTCTCAGTAAAGAAATTCTTCCTCACGTTCAGCCTCAACCTCCCCTGGTTCAACTTCAGGCCATTTCTTCTTGTTCTATCGCTTGTCACCAGGGAGACGCGACCAGCTCCAGCCTTGCTACAACAAAGATGAGGCACCCATTTTCTGAATTCTCTCTGGGTAACTGTATGCTAACCAATGACAGATACACTCAATGCTTTCTTCTATGCCCCTTCTGCTCCTCCATACATAGAGTAGAAGAACACTTTCACAAAAAGTCTAAGCCTGAAGTCATTGAAATTAATTTTTTTTTTATCCTCAGGGCAAGCTACAATTTTTATCTCATCCCAGCAAGGACTTAAGGAAAACTTGCTTTGTTCAGGTCACACATTCAGGAAAAATAATCTTCTGTCTCCAGAGTGGTCAGGGGGAGACCAGCCAAGCCATTGAAGTGCCACTAGAGATACCCATACACTAGCCAGCACTTAACAATTGTTAACGTTTATCTTCTGAAGTGAATTGTAGCAAGATTTATTAAAACACAATCAGCATTTTAAGACTATTGATGAAATTGCATTATCATCTTCATTAGAACTTTAGTAACAGGAATAATTTTCTCATAAGTAAGAGTATTATGAAGACAAACAGTAACATCTGTCACAGTATCATAATAATACTTGCATACAATACTCATTTAACATATGACAAGACTGCATTTCTAGCCTATTATATTGATTAGGTTGTCCAGGTCAGTTTGTTTTAAGCTCTGTGCCTTTTTCTCTCATTTTAATTCATTACAGCTCCAGTATATCAACAACAGAACACACTATTAGCTTGAATTTAATTGCTAAAATGGAAAAAATTCTTTCAAGACTCAAGCTGCTGCCTTCCTTTGCATTAGTAATTTGTACAGCAGTGCTGTGGGTATCAGACAACCTGTATGTTTGCTAGGTGAGACCTGTAAGTAGGCTCGGCATCCAGTTTAACATTTCACTGCGGTCTACTGACATGCTAATTAAGAGCTAATTAGAAAGTTCCTAATAAGTATAACAAATATTTAGATTCACACTGCTCTTTTTACAAGCTAATGACTTATAGCATATAGAATGGTGAAAATAAATTGAAGTCATCTCATGCCACACAATTTACTTCAAATATTTTTCAGAAAAGAGTAATTGGCTTCTACTCAAAATGCACTTG
Organism: Ceryle rudis; assembly: GCA_033439905.1. Classification (NCBI taxonomy): domain Eukaryota; kingdom Metazoa; phylum Chordata; class Aves; order Coraciiformes; family Cerylidae; genus Ceryle; species Ceryle rudis. Next base: position 18,239 of record JAAGNO010021165.1, on the reverse strand, counting down.
TATGAGAGTATCATCAATATTAGGACAGCAAAAACAGTGGCAAACATGAAATCCCATGGGTATCACTGCACAGGATTTATTTTACCACACCCCTTCCTATGCATAATATCTTAACATTTATCTTAAAAGAAGGAGCAATTAACCCTGTACTCTTATCAGCAGAAATATCTGGGTTGAGGTTTGAGAGAAATAAAGCCCATGGTTCATTCATTGCTGGAGAGAAAGACCAAAAAAACAAAATTATTAGAAAATGACTTGGCAAACAAATAAGCCACAACTGACTGCTGAGCACTTCTGTCAAAGATCTGGATAGTGCCCTGATCACGTAAAACTTTTAGCTACACCCATGACTTAAAGAGGCTTCCAAGTTCAAATCATGGAACTGACGAACCATGTGACCTGGACAGACACCTTTTGTACTCTGTCCCAAAACGGTCTATGTGGAGAGTTACTGTTCTCTCTGTATATTCTACCAACAGTCACTACACTTATCCTGACGTGGATATTTAACTGATGAAGGAACTATCTCTGAAGAAGCTTCATCATTAAAACATGTAGCAGTAGGATACTTGCTAACACTGTAAGCAGGTAAAGAGTGCATAAAAAGTGTTCATATGTTTGTAACAGGTTTACTTGGCATTCATTGGTACTTTCCCAGCAGACTGCCACAAGTATTTGCAATGACAACTGAAGTGATTTTAATAGGCTACTGAAAAAGTTTATAGTTATGTAACTTGCATTCAACTTCTGTGAATGCTTAAGGGTTATATTCTTCCTGGTAGAGGATGGGATCGCTCTCTAAGAACTGTTCATACTCCAAGCAAGCACTTCAAATCAACTGCTTATGAACCACCTACAGGCTAAAATTATTTCAAGGCTCATTTTACTTTCAATATATTGTTCCAGTTGACAAGAAGAAAAACAAAACTCACAATTTACTGTTACTAGGCAATGGCTTGGGTTATTCAGTTACGCAACTGTTATGCTTCTATGCAAAAAAAAAAAAAAACCAACCCACAGACAATAAATTTTGGAATAGCCAAGCATCAGCTACGCTTGCAAGGTTAGGTGAAGGGCATGAGAGTGCCCGTTGAAGCACAATGTTTTCTCATGTCATGTCAGATATCTTGGACTCTCCTTTTCATTCATACATTAATTCCAGCGCTGCAGGGAAAGGCCCTCCACCAGCTGCTTGATATGCCCCTGGTATTTCTGACAGAAAATGAAGAAACTTGCCAGAGATCTCTTCAGGAAAGCTCTAAGCTTGAGCAGTGTTTTCATCTTCTGCACAAACACACACCAAAACTAGAGTCAAGCGTCTCTTGGGATGATAACCGAAAAGTCTTATTCTTTCCTCCTGTATCCTCCTCCTTAATCGAACTGTGACTAAACAAAGAAACAAATACACAAACACACACCCTATTTCCTGGGTAAAAGACCCCACACACCCAGCATCAGCAACATACAGAAGTAAAGTGTTACAGAAAGTGATGCCAGCTAAAAACTCCTACAACCCCAGTGCAAATCAACAATTTATTGTGTGGTCTCGATTCCTTCAAAGTGTTTGTTTCCAGATCTCCATCAGTTATTCTTAATTTCTCTAAACTAATATGTCAGTCACTGGGAATAAAGTGATAGACAGAAAAGAATATATATAAAAATGAGCTTTCCATCACTTTTTACTGCTCAGTTCTGGATTTATACATAAAAGCTGCATAAATGTCTGCTCACATTAACACAGCTCTTCACTGTGCAGATCATTCATATCGCACTTCCTGCCTTCATTTTTATCATATATCAGTGTAACTAAACAAATAATCCTTTTCCCTTTATTACAAAAGCTCTACCTAGAATAAAAAAAAAAGAGTCCGTGAAGAGTCAGTAGTAATCAGGAGAAAAAAAGAATGCCTGTCCTGGCCATTGCAGATGCCCCTCTTCACACTCGGTAATTCAAAGGAGACCGGTTTAACTGTTGCTACACCTACATACAAATCCCAGTTATTCAACAAAGCTAGCAGCTGCTTACTGAAAGAAATCCTTAAGTCACTGCAAAACAAACTGTGCCAAGGCTGAAGTAAGAAAATTTTTTTTAAACGCATTAACAAATTTCAAGATTACAGATATAAGAATATAACAAAAGCGCTTTCTTCTCCCTTCACACAGTGTATTTCTGGGTTTTTTTAACCAAGTGCTTAAAAGCGTGATGCTCTTATTCAAGAGTACTGTGAGACAGCATTTCCAGAAGTACTGGTGTGATTCAGGCAATGCAGTCTGACTCAGTCTGAAAGCAAACTCAGTTTGAAACGTAGAAAAGACAAAAAGCATTAGCTTTCCTGGCTGTCAGCTTGCAGCATGTTGAAAGACAGCATTGCTCAAAACCATAGATGTGAATCAATAATCAAACAAGAAAGTTCATGGCATTCTCTAAGCAAGGGTATCAAAGAAGGCTTTTTCAGCGCAGGCATTTGAAAAGTGAAATAGTTTACAGAAACAGGACTCCAAGAACTATCTGAAACTCTAAACGCAGAGGGGAAAGGGGCTAAGTCACAAAAAACCATTCAGAATCATGACACAATTAACAGCCCCTCGAGGGCTGCAGAAAGCCTTTGGCTTTATGGCTATGCAGAACAGAATTCTCCCAGGTGTGGCACGGCCCCTCTTCTTGGGGATACTGCATTATCAGGTTTAGATACTTGATTTTTGAAGTCGGACAGATTTCTCCATTCTATCAAACTGTGCACATTTCTAGTTCATTTCTATGACTGACCAGGAGACACCGGATGGGCATCTGCACAGGGGCCAGCCAAGCTGTCCTATCTAAACAGGTTATGTAGGCATATTCCACTCCTGAATGCACAGCATTCCACATTTGTAACGCAGAGATACCATAGAGGCTGGAATAGACCTTTGAGATCATCAAGTCCAGCCTAAGACCTGACACCACACCACCTAGCTAGAGCACGTCACTAAGTTAGAGCATCCCAGAAAACCACAGCTTCTCTATCAGCTCCTTGACTGGGTACATTATGTAAGCTAAAAAAAAAAGTGTACAAGTGGAGAACAAAAATTAAGACGAGAAAACAGCCAGTCATTAGCAAGTTGCTGACAGATGTTAATTTGCGTACCACATTTATAAACATCTCCAACATCAAAGCAAACTCTCCAGCAATGGGTAGAAAACTTTACTGATCCAAAGACAACTGCCTACAGTGCTGTTCCACACCAGCAATACCACCTTGTTCCCTAAGCAAACCACAGCAAGCCAAGTGCCAGAAGGTGATTTGCTTTTCTCTTCCTAAGAAAAGGAGGTTCAAGGACCAGAAATCTCACATGCACTTAGATGTACACAGAAAGGTTGTTACTGCCAATGGCCATTCCGGGCAGGAGCTGCAAGCTCAGAAATGCTTTAGTTTCAAATCCAGACGCACTCAAGTACACATGAAAAATGTTAAGGAGCACCAACACCACAATTTTTACCCTTGTTAGCCCCTGCTGATGATCTTTAAAAATCAATATTCCTGAAGCCCCAAACTGTGCTGTGTTATACTGACCCAACGGTCCGTATTAACGTACCAAATCCGTTTGCAGCGGTAATCACCTAGGGATAGAATGGTAATGTTATTTAAAACATGAATGCTACCATAAAATCATCTTAGATTTACCCAAACATTTTGCTAGCAGATCTGCTGAAGGTACATAATGGTGGAGGTTGCCATGGAAACACAGTACAACTACACACTTTGCCATGACAACCAAGCCTCCCTGGAATACTAATGAGCGCCCATGGCAATGCAAAGCTAAAGACAAGATGTCTGGAGACACCAAATATTTCATCCACCGTTTATAACAAAAACTATAAATATATTTGTACATTTCCTGCGCGAGATTAGAGGGGGTTTGGAGCCTTGCAAAGCTCTACATATGTGGCAATACTGCAAAGTGTAAAAATTATACGGCTGCACTGTAAATGGAAAATCCTATTTCAAGGCACTGCCAGGACTGAAGTTAAATTCCACCAAAAAAACCACCCAATAAAAATCTGTAGTCAACACACCCAAAGTTTGCATCATGTTGCACATAAATGCTATTGTCAGCCCACGAGTACCGAGTTATCTGCACGCAATGCTTTGTGTATTTTAAGTCCACCAAGAAGGTGCTATTCTTACCCAGTGCAGAATACTGTACCAAGCATGTGTCTATTCTCCAGATGGCAACTACCACGATTCCTGTTGCAAGGACAGAAAGCATTGCTTTGGTATTTCAGAAAAGGCTTGCGACAAGAGATCTCTGCTGCTTCATCGGAATGTTCCAGTAACTCAGTGCATGAGCAATGTTTATTGGCTTATAGGAAAAAAAAAGGATCCACTGTTGAAAGTTACATAACAGAACAAAATGTTGGTATTAAGTGATTAACAGTTAAGTGACATCTAGTGCAATTTTTCTTTTAAATACTCTGAAGATAAATTTCAGAACACTTTCTAGATATTTTACACGAATCATAAAAACTCAGACATTTTTGGGTACCCTGCCAGCAACCACCCATCACTTAAAAAGTGATGGCACCAGCTGGAAAGGCAGTGCTGCTTGTCCCAGAAGGGGATAAGTTACATTAAGAAATAACAAAATATCACAGAAGACCTCCCTCCAAGGGATCACAAGTGCCAGGATTCAGCTCACCCCAGCAGCAGGGAAAACAGAGATCGTTTTATTAAGATTTCCACATCTTCTTATTTGTTTTCATAACTTAGGCCTCCTTGCATGAGATCTCCTTGAAAGAATAAAAATCAGGTAAGCATAAGATTGATTTTCTTCTCTCCCTCAACATCCATGCAACAGCATCGAAAGCATGATCTTGGAGATGCATTTATTAGTCACCCTCTAGGTCAATTGTTGCACTTCCTAAATGACAGGGCACTGAGGGATTAAAAATGACAGCGCAGTAAGAGATTAAAAAAAAAGAAAAGAAAAAAGTGCTTTGTGTAAGATTTCACAATAGTCAGAGAGCTGTAGAACTTCAAGCGCCAGATTCTCGCTGCTTCTGAGCAACTGCAACAACTGATGCTACCTCAGTGGTAAAACCCCAAAGCACTATCCCTTCAGCAAGCCTAGAAGGGGCAGCCCCACATACCTGCGTTCACTGGCAGAGAATTCTCACAGCTATAACTCAAACAAGTCTTCCTCCGGTTTGCTGTGGGAATGTCAAAAATAGGTAAACTGGAAAGATTTTCCTCATCTGAGGCCAAAGTATTACAGAATAAGCGTATCTTAGCAGCAGCATAACCTGCAACGTGAAACTAACCTGGACCAATCTCTGGCAAATCCATCTTCTGCTTCCAAATACCGCTGGCTGCAGCCACAATGAAGTGACTACACACGCGCAAACACGTAATACTAACATCGGTGCAATCACACTCCGAATCATCCGATTAGTGTAAGCAGTGGCTATGATTACATTAAGAATTTTCAGTGAATTGCAGAAACATGTTAACTGGCATGTTCGGAGATACCGGAGGAAGAGGTGTGGGATAAAATAGCAACACAAAATGCAAGCCATGGCCCTGGGCTTGGATTTAGGATCTACTTTCTTGAAATAGTATCACAGGACAAAAAGAAAAAAAAAGAAAAAAAAAATCAAGTTACATGAACATTTTTTGTTTCATAAACTTCAGTTAATATAGATTAAGTCACAAACAGAAAGAAAAAAGGCAAACTGAATTTTTTAAGCAGTTTAACACAGCACAGATTAGCAAATTACAACATAACCCCTGGTGGGCCTTCGGGCAACAGAGTTTTCCACGGAGGAATAGAGCTTGCGTTATTTTTATGATATCACACAGCACTACTCAGTGTAAAATTTGTCTTCTTATATCTAACCTGGTCTCAAGGTCTGAATCCCATTATTCATTTTTAACTATATTAATTCCACTAAATACTAGAGACCAATATACAACCCAGTCTTCTTCTGCCAGCACTTGGAGATCTAGTTTTAAAAGGAACTGACTATCAAGATCAGAAAAAAAAAAGACATCTACATTAGTTTTCAAGATTACACTACAGCACCCATACTTGTGTCCGGCAGAGACTATTCTTATTCCAATCCCTATTTTTTCCATTAATAGTTTGGGCTGGGGTCTTGGTTTTTTGCTTTGCTTTGTTTTTAAGCTGATACTCGTCACTCTTGCACTGCTCTTTTCATAGGGACTGCTTCATATTATATGAGGGGATATAGTTCAACCTTATCTCCAACAAAGAAAATAAAAGATTTCATTGATCTGAGGTCAGCAGGGTCAATCATTACTTTAAAAAAGAGACTTGTTCACTAGAACACTATGTCATTTGCCAGTGCATGAAAGAAAGAAATATTTTTTCTTTGGAGGGGTTGATTGTTTGGAGGTTTTTTTTGTTTTAAATGCACTGTGCCATGTGGCCATGTGCAGCAATAAGGGAAAAACCCTAGGAAAATCCACAACTCAGCAAACCTCTTTACTTAACCTAGGAAGACTAGCAGTTGTGAAAGCACTCCTTAACCTGACAAGGCTTAGAAGGATAGATAGCTCTGCACACAAAGCAGCAAGACAAATAAGCAAGAACAAACTTTGTCCAGTCTGTGCTCTGTACAGCACAGTTCATCACCTTTTTTTTTTTCTGGTTTCCTCATCTGAAGCAAAGAACGTCTTTTGAGCCTCCCCCCCTGCATGGCACTGAGATACACAACACGCGCTAACCGCACACCCTCACACCCTGTTCATCTTGGTTCTTGCATACACAAGAAAGATTGGTAGCACTGCTAAAGATGGTAGTCAAGGAAAGCGAGGCAAGCTAAGATCGTTCGCAAGACGCCATTCTCCAAGTACCCCAGATGAGAATGTCCAAGTATTTCCTCTCTACATAACTGATTCTAATAACACTTAAAACATCTCATCTCCTGGAAGTTGGGGAAAATCCTGAGTCCCATCTAAGAACTACACATTAAGATCTGCCCCAGTCAGTTTGGTTATATCTTCTTAATCCTTCCCACCCTGAAAACTGACACCTTGCAGCATTTATTTTTTGAAACCTCCCTTTACTCGGTTAATACACTTAGCCTGGGATGACCTTATTTCCCCCCATACTACAGGTATTGAATAGCTGCCTTACTGGGGAACCAGGCATAAATGTGAATGATGGTACTTGAACCCGCTAAACTGATTAAATGCTGAAAGGAAGGATCAATTATCAGAGAAAGGCAAGCCAGGGGAGCCATAGATAACACACTGCAGGCAGAACAAAGAGCTAATACTGCCTCTACTTAGGCACAATCCATATCAGAAAAAAAAAAAAAAAAAAAAAAAAGAAAGTATTTAGAAACACTGCCTTCCTTGCAGCTAAAGGTATCCATCTTAGACCAAGACAGTAACAAAGGGCAACACACCTACAGACTGAATTTCTCAGAAGGAAGAGGGAGGACCTGTAGGTTTGGGCAGAAGTAGATGAGCTTTGGTCTTTCCAGTGTTCCGTTGAACACTTATCTATCCATTAGGACATTAAAGCCTATTAGCGCTGCATTGCGGATAAAAGGCATTCGCATCCAAATGTCCTCCTTTAAACTCATCCAAGAAGAGCATAGGAGGCAACACAAAGCTACCACCTTTGAGTGCAGTCACCCAGCTATACAGATCATACATGGAAATAGCCCTCAGCAGCATACGCTTTAAAGCCAAGCAGCAATTTCATTATGTTTTAAACAAAATGTTCTGTAAAACAATAGTATAGAAAGTATACCATCTTAAGCGAGACAAAAAAAAAACCAAACCCCCAAAACAGACAAAAACACCCCCACAGCCACCCAGAAACCACTACAAACTAACAGAAAAGCCAAAAGGGACTATCCAAAGGGAATTTCCTGGCTTTGTGCCATGGCCTGGTGTTATTCAATAGCGTTTAGGAACAAAACCGTGTCCTCTCTGAGCTACATGGTATAACACTTAAAATACTGTTGAAACAAGATACGGATCTAAACACACCAGTGTCCAAAGTAGAAAATACACAGTCAGACCACACGATCCTACAACTCCAGCAATACAGAAGGGATGGTGCCACACCAAGGTTTCTGTAACTGTGGGTCCTCAATGCCATCTACTGGCCACGTCTACCCTCTACCACCAGCTTTTTATGAGCAAGTGGGTGCCAGGATGTCGTGGAAAGATACACTTTCAAAATGTCTGAATGTGGGCAAGTATCTTTCCATTAAGGAGAGCATGACTGGAAATGCTGGGCAGTGTTGAATGACCTTTTCACAGACAGGTCTCTATAAGCTTGCTCAGGATTTTGATGGTGCAAAAATGCTATGCATGTGTGGAAATGGCAGTGCCTTACAGTTCAGGTCCATTCCTACCTTTTCCACTTATTCCAGAAATTATTTATTCTTTCCCCTACACTTTTCATTCATTTCCTAACAATACAACTTCAGAGCCATTATGCGGTTACAAGCTCCAACAACAAACCAAAGCAGTACTATCTTTTATTAAGCTAACTGATATAGGTGGGAGAAAAAAGGAGAAAGATATTTCATATGATTAAAAACTGTGCAGTTTCATCTGTTCCTGACATATTGTAAGAGCCAAAGGTTATATGAGTTTATATGAAGCCTTTTTATTTCTCAAAACTACTACTTGCTAATATTCTACCACTGGAATTACTACCACCCACCCTCTAGCAAAAGAAACCCGAGGGTTTCTTTTGCTCTTTTCTGACTGTCTCCCAGCTCTAGAATACTTGTTTAGAGATGACTATCTGGCATTGACTATGTACAGAGAAAAGTCTGCTATGCAACATCACAGAGAGATATTTAGCAAAATTACAACTGTCCCGTGACAAAAAAAAGTATGCCATGTGATTTATAACACTATTACATTCATCAGGGAGGGGGTGTTGGTAGCACGTACTGGCAGATGTGATTCAGAGACTTTCAGAGGAAGCATAGAAGTGATTTTTTTTTTTTTTACCATGACTCAAAATGGAATGAGTTCATAGCACATGCTCCATACTTTGTGAACGAGTTGTAAAATAGTCAGGCAGAGGGAGAAACAGTGAAGAGAGGACTTGTAAACAGGAGTGACTAAATTCAAATTTATCCTTCTGCTAGTTTATTCTTAAGAGCCACCAAATACTGTGATGATCACAGAATGGCTTGAGTTGGAAGGGACCTTAAAGCATCGCTTAGTTGCAATGCCCCTGCCACAGGCAGGGACACCTCCCACTAGACCAAGTTGCTCAGAGCCTCATCCAGCCTAGTTGTAAATACTTCCAGGGATGAGGCATCCACAGTTGTTCCAGTGTCTCACCACCCTCATAATGAAGAGCTTCTTCCTAATGTCTAAGCTAAATCTACCCTGCTTTAGCTTAAAACCATTGCCCCTTGTCCTATCACCACATGCCCTTATAAAAAGTCCCTCTCCAGCTTTCCTGCAGGCCCTCCCTGGAGCCTTCTCCACATTGAAAAGACCCAACTCCCTCAGCCTGTCCTCACACACATGCAGAAAGATAGGGGTAAATCAGCAATGGATTAAATAAGTAAATTAATTACTTATTTAGTCAGGTCATTTAAGGAGAACTGACTGGTTTCATGGAAGGTTAAAATAGAACACCTCATGCAGTAAGCTTTATTGCTGTGATTATGCGAGCACATTCCAGACAGTGGAATAGAGCTGAATGCACAAGAACAGGTGACTAATGTTAATACCTTAAGATCAATTCCAAATTCCTACTAGTCTAAAATGTTTCAGCTGATTGCCGTTCTTCGAGACCCTTCTCATTTCCCAAGGTAATATGGTATAAGACATGGTATTATTCTCTCAGATAACCTTTTAAACTACAAACCCCATTCAATGCAGAACAGACTGGTGCAGATGTCCTTGAACGTACCAGCGTATCCATTCTAAGAAGTCTAAATACAAAACTGTCTGCCCTCATGTCCTGCGGTTCACTAAATCCATGTTGCTACACACGGAGAACACTGGATGGGTTAGTGGCTTGTGCAGTTGCAATGCGTGCAAATGTAAGTTTAGCAGGAATGCCAACATTTACTACTACTGACATTTCCATTGCTGCTAGTAACGATTATTAGAGATCTGGAGCTTTTCATTAAGTGAGTTTCCCAATGGGGAGGATCCTGTAGTGACCTGCTGTCCTAGAAAGACTTTGGAATTTACTTCATTATTTTTTATTTTTTTTTTTACCAGAGAGGGATATAAGTAAATGAAACTTCCTAAGTGACACCAGGTAGATCTAGTATGGACTTACCTTAAGCAAACTGGACATTTAGGTTTTAAAAAAAAAATCACTGATGTAATTTATAGTCCTTAGAAGATGTCAATGTGCTTCTGAGGGTATCCCGTGACATATACTTTACATAGCAGGATTAAATGCAACTATATCCCTTATGAAAAGGCATCTTTGGTTATTTATTTCACAGTTCTAAGGGCCTTTTATACTAAACCAGAAAACTGGTTTGTTTTGCAATGCTGTTGCAAAACAACAACTGTTAACCCCGAGGCTAACAGTCTTTGCAAAGAGATCTATTCCTCATACACAAGAGCCACTGGCTTTTGCATTTCTGGGAAACTGGAAGAGAGATGTGCTTCTACCCAGAACTGCTATCAGTAGGGAAAGATTCCCCTTCACCTTTCTCCAGCATAACTCCTGCCTCACCCCAGCACACAGTAGACCTTCTATGAGCCTTTTCAACTCCCTAAAGCAACAACCACTCCCTCCTCTTCAAAAAACAAGGCAAACACAAACAAACAAAAAACCCCTACAACAAACAAACAAATCCAACCAACTTCCCCGATAGATTTGTTCTCTGTCGTTTTTGTGAGCTATGGCAGCCCGCTAGCCAGAGCTGAGATGGCACAAGGGCATTAGGGCCAGAAGCACAAATCCTCCCTTTAGTAGTGACCTCTATGGGGTCAACTACCTTCTGAGAAGCTTTCAGCTGTGTACTGCCTCCCCCCGCCCACAACTTCACTCATTTCATGTCAGGCAAAAGTGGAGCACATAGCTCCTACCTCATCACTTAGACATCACTGAAAACTTAACACAGGCTCTGCTCAGTTTGACTGGAAGCCACGTACATTTAGTTCATATCACAGATGAGCCCATAAAAAACATAGAGGTGCACTGCTCCGAGCACACTTGGAACACAGTTACAACAAAACAACCAGCATTAGATAAAGTCAATTATTAAATACTTTAAAAAACCCACAACACAAAAATAAACCAGACTTTCAAAAGAAGCAACCAAGAGCTAAAGCTCTGATCCAACAAAGCACCAGAGATGCACAGAAGTTAATCCAATGGGCTACAGGCACGCACACGTGCTTTGAAGAATTCAGACAAACAGTTTATGGCACCTGGAGATATCTGAAATGGATATCTAGGAAATAAGCCTGCTGGAAATGCTGCAGCAGTTTCACTCTAGTAGATCTTTTTCATTATTTTATCAGAGCACCAGAGGAAAAACCACCACCAGATATTCATGCACAGTCAGTTGCTTATTTTCCTTAATTTAGCGTGTTTGAACTTTCCTATTAAATAGTTATGTTTGGAAACTACACTATAACTTGGCTCTGAACGCATCCCTAAAGCTATAGGTTAGGTTTCATGTGTGATACAAATAAATACCTAGAATTATTTTTATTTTTCCTGTTTATTAAGAGTAATGTGCAAAACAAAATGCAGATGATCTCCATTCTAACTTTTTAGAGGTCTCTGCCTACAGCATAATCCTAATTTTGTGAAGATGAGAAATGTATTCCCCACTGGGCATGCAATCCAAGTAACTCTAATATAAAGGGAACAAAAAATACTCTGTTTCTTAAACATGCTTTACATTTTTGAACAGAGCCTCCGAGACGGTTCTCAACTTTATTTTTGGTAAACTGTAACAAAGATTGGTGCTACAACTGTTTTGTGAACACGTGTCAATTAAGCAAGCCATTGCGTGAACACCAGAACTTACCCTGTCTGCTCCCCAACCCCGCTTAGGTTCTTTGTGTAGTAATACAGCCATGCTCACATTAAACTGAGAATGGGAATTTGTCTGCCCACCTATTTTCATGAAGCTTGTGGCAAACTAACTTTGAACTGTTTCTGCTCTGTCAAATTTAATCAAAAAGCAGCCAAGAAGTTCAAAATGTCTTGAGTGTCAGTAGGGAGAGGCTGACAGAAAGAATTACTTTGCAGGAAAACCCAGCTCTAAAGTACATTGCTCTCACTAAAAACATTCTGCCGGCTCACTGCAGAGTTCTATATTTTAATCTGCAGACTGTTACTGTATGACCTATTAAATACATAAGTGATTTGAGTGGGATCTGTCTTCCCAGCTAGCTGTCCCTATACAATTACATTCTGTTAGCAGAGTTACCATGGGCAGGTTTAGGATTCAGGCTTCTTCCTCTACTTGATTCTGGACAGTTTCTATCTCAGTCGCTGCACCTGGCAGCCCCTACCAGCATACCAGCCAGCAGAGGCTGTGAAAGTGACCAATAGGAGAATACATCACTCAAAGTCAGTATTGTGCACTCCCCTCTCTCCTCCACCTTTCACAAGCTCCTCTGTCTGTGGCTGCTGCCTTCCCAACCAAGCTGCCCAACCAGCAGCCAGGCAAAATAGAGGAGACTGTGGGAAACAGCAAGTTGTCTGGAAGGAGCTACCAGCAAGGTTCACCACTTTCCCCCATCGACCTCCCCCCCAGAAGGGTTGTGTTGCCACCGAAGTCCTTTAGACCCACACAGCTTCAGCTTCCATGAGGCACCTGGCATATAAAGGCACTTTGCATATCAAATCCCATCCACTAGATAAATCCATATTTTGGGTTACTATCAATTTTGAAGCCGAATCAATTAAATATAAATGGAAAGGAACCAGTTCTTTGACTAAATACAAAAGTTTGAACACCCTTCCTCCAATACCTTTGCTGCTTTCCCAGAACATTTCAATAGTATAAACTGTTTATACTTCAGAGGCAAGTGCATACAATAGGTATAGAGCTTGTTTTCAACACAGTAGGGAACTAATTACCCTGAACTTTCTACCTCCCACCTGCAATTCCTCCCCAAAAGAAACAATTGAAAGTCTAAACAGTGATTTAGCTGAATGTTGGCACTGTGACTCAACAACCTACAAAGTGCTCACGCAGAACAGTTCTTATGCATTCTTAAAGACCAGCAGAACTCACAGCAATAAACAACAACAAAAAGAACTTGTAATTTCTCAGTCCTGGAGCTGCTTAACCTGCTACCTCTGAAATCATTTATTCTTTGGGAGGAAAAAGAAAAGGACTGAGATTTTCCCTTTCTTTCTCTGCTGGAGAGATTTTAGAGCAAAAATGTAGTACAGAACTCTTCATGCCTACAATACTTTGTTGAAACAAAATTCCTTATGGTAACTGATTAACAGCCCTATTATTTATTAAGCGAACTCAACACAAGATACTTGTTTTAGTTTCAGCTTTAAGACCTCAGTATTCTACATCTTACACTGCATCTTCCAGGAAGACTATGATTAACTGCTACTAATTTCTGGCTCCAGCTCAGGAATACCTGCCTGTTCTGGAGAACAACTCATTAGGCGGTATAGTCCAACAGCAAGCACAGGTGTCTTCCTGAAAGATAGCCAAAAGCAAGAAAAACAGCATGATATTAACTGGGTGGCAATCCTTTTACTCTGCTATTCTTGTCAGGGAGTAAACAGATGTTTGCATTGAAGGATGCTGCGGTGGAAGAGTAGAAAGGGATCCAGAACACATTAATTTCAGTGTACAATTAAGCATCTACTCCAGGTTCTGACTAGTTATTCAGTAAGCAATATAATAAACTTGGGTGAGAAAAATTGGGTTAAAAATATAAAAGGCAGCAGCTCTGAGGGAACTTTTATTCTGTAATTTTTATGTTTTCCCCTAAAGACAGTTCTGCAAGAATGCTTGCGGCTCTGTAGTTGATAAGCCACACTTCAATTCTTACAAGCAAGCAATCATGTTCATTAAATTTACATGTTAAAAATGTAACTCCTCAGGTAAAATTAGCCTACAAATAAAACTGCACAGAATACAATGTACAGAATTTTCTCAGATCGTAAGACCTTCAGTGTCATACAAGTTCTGAAACCATTTATTCTACCGCCTACCCACGGCGACCTCGCGGTTCTGCAAGACATTACTTTAGCTTACATTTTGTGAACGTTATCACAGACTACCAAAGAATTTGCTTCTCAAATCCCTCTACATTCTACTCCTGTTTGCTCACTTTCTCAGAAGGAATCACCAAATCTTGTAACTAAAAGCAATCAGATTTGCCTAAATTAATGGGAGGGGAACAGTTGGGAGTACAGAAATGCACATATATTATCTTCTCGTTCAATAAAACCTGATTCTTGGACATCTTACTTGACAAAAAGCACACAAAGCATTCTTTTGTAACACTTGTGACTCTTAAAAATGCCTTTTCACGTGGTTGTTGGAGGGAATTCTCAGCACTGTTTGGAATTACAAGAAATTAAATGAAAAACAGGCCAGAGCAAATTTGGAGGATCCAAACATAGACAAAGAGATTAAGGCCAAAATATTAAACTGAAGATAAAATAGCTGTTGCTCTTTGCAGTTTTTATACCAAAAACACTCGCCATCTCTGATTCAAGGAACCATCTCTCACTGTGAAGTTATGAGCATTTCCCACTTAGTATCTGCAGCCTCTGAAGCAAGCCAATTTCTGGGTTTGTTTTATTCTCAGGATGGGGAAAAACACCCTTCCCAGAAACGTAAGCTTAAAAAAAAAATCCTACAGCAAGCAGTTCAAAAGAAACAAGGCCTCATTTTCCCCCTCACTTCAAGATACACACCACAAAACCGGGTGAAAACATTTACATCAAAACTTAAAGGATTACAGCTACTTTGATACATTAGATGGCTAAAATACTTTCATCTTTTTTTTTTTTTCCTTCAAGTTGACATTCACCAGTGAACATGCCAAGTTTCTTTCTATCACAAGTTCAAACAGTCATGCTCCACATTCACTGGAGGATTTTGGTTTTTTTTTTTTCTGTTTCTCCTTCCAGAGTTCTTCCTTCTATTTATTGACCAAGAAAGTGCTCGAGATTTGCCAATCGTATTCTGACTGGTGTGCTTTTGTTTGGCAACACTATAGAAATACTAAGAATATACAAGGAAACCTTTTACTTTGTTTCTCATATCCTGATGGCACAGAATAAACACAGTTATTTTAAGAAAAGGAAACAGTTTTGGAAACATTGTTAAGGTTACTAAACATTGAGAACAGACTAGCAATTTGTATTTCCATCATGAAACACAAATCCAAACTGCAGAAGAATACCCCTCACACACACAAGAGCAAATAAAAGCACTTCAAACTATTCTATAAAGAGTGTGAACGGCGAGAACTCTTGAAATGGAACTAAAGATAGTCTAGGTGCACAGCCAGCAAGAGGCCAGTTTGTGAGAAGGGGTAAAAATGGCCTTCTTCCCAGAGTCGAGCTCACCTTCAAGGTCATTAATACCTGATCTTGTAGCACATCTTTGGATTCCTAAAATTCAAGCTGAATGGTCATTTATACCTCAGGAACAATTGGGAGTAGGGTGCATTTATACACTTCCAGGAACACTTTCTCTTTGCCACATCCAGGTATGTCTAGAACCACGGGGCAAAGAGGGGAGAGAGGGAATTCCCAGCTCAGGGCCTGAGCCCATGTGCTACATGAAGTTAACAGGAGGAAGAATCCTACAGTCTCCTCTCTAGCAAATCTGTACTGTGACTAAAATTAACAAAAAAACCCAAAACACCCACAACACCAAAGAAAAAAAAACAACAAACAACCAAACACAACACCCCAAAAAACCCCACCTTACCAAGTAACAGTCGCAAAGCTTTAGTCACATACCAAAACACAAAAACAGTTTTCAGAAAGGTGACATCCGAAATCTGGAATCAGGTTCACAAATGTAGTTTATTAAACTCTCCTTTTTACCCACCAGATTTTGAAGTGTGTGCCTGATTATATTTAATTTGAAGGGGAAGATCTATTTGCAAAACAGGCTTCTAACCTTTTTTCCCTATTGACCTGTTAAATAGGGTTAGGATGAGCCAACTAACTTGAAGGCTCTGACAAACAGTTTAGGCCAGTCTCCCAGGTATCTGTCCAGGATATGGTTGCAAAGTTTACCACCAAACTTCATTTAATGTTGCTTATTTTCTAAATCTTAAAGCTGAAGTTCACCATAACCTGGTTTACCCCAAACTTTAGGGTCTTGCTTTATCTCTGCTCTGTCAGACTAGGCCTCACTAAATAGCAGATTCCACCCCCCCTTTTTTCTTCTCCTAAGGCTGCCTGAATTCAAACTGACTGTTGAGAGGGAAGGAATCACATCACATCCGTTGTGTTTGTTACTTCTGGGGAAGTGCAAGCACACCAAAATTGTCACTCCTTCGCATTAACATGACTGAGCATAGCAAGTCTATTCTTGCCACACAGAAGTTTAAGTTCTTTAAGGCTTGCAATAGGCTTACCAAACAAGAAAACACAAGCTGGGACTGTATCTGACACCAGTTAGTCTTTCGGTTTCTTCCAAGTCACCTCTCAGACTATTGTCTAGATCCTTCTCACTCAAGAACATCCAGTGCATTGGAGTAGCAGCAAACCTGCTACACAGCACAATTTGCAGGTAAAACCTGCCACCTTCCTTCCCCCATTCTCTTTACCACAGGACAGGAGAAGGTCATTCTTGCTTGCCTTTCAAATCCGAGTTAGTGAAAATGCAAGTAAAAGAACATTCCAGCTTCCCTGGAAAGATCACCTCATTTTTTGATACAGAAGCTCCAGGGCTACTTCAGAGGAAGGCACACCTCGAACCACCCAACTGGGAATGGGGAGGGCAGGATGAAAGAGAAACAAGCACACTCAAGCCTGGTTTGAGAAAAGATGTCGGACCAAACCAATCCACACCATTTAGCTTTGCAATAGCTTCACTACACCTTTGATGCTATACATTCTAAACATCAAGTCTACAACGGTTTCGATAGTTTGGCAATTTCTAACACTTTGTGGTCAGTGCTTATGTATACAAATTTGTCTTTTAGAAAGAAACAAACAAATAAAAAAAATCACATGTTCAGGAAAAAAAAAAGCAAGATGGACTTACTGTCTGCCTGGTTTACATTTTCCATCTATTTCCAACTTACAGAATTCTGACTTGGGTTTCCATTAGCACCAAGAAATGGATTCTCTTTTGAAAAGTGGCATTTCTCCCCTTTCTTCCCATTGCTTTAAGATAGCCGATAGAAATAAAAATGCAAAGCTATCATATACATTTCTGGCTTATGCACATGAGCTGCAACTACAGCACTCCAGGATCACATGATTTTTAAAAATGAAAGGTTTTGAAGACTAAAAGAATCTTCTTTTCCTTCTCCCCTCCCCTAAAAACTCAACCTTTCTCAAAGTCCAAGTCCATTTTCTAATCCTGAAGTGCTCAACCCTGGATGACAGCACCTCCCAACACTCGACCAGCTATACTGTATGTTTTGTAGGACAAGAAAAAAAAAAGGGCTAAAAAAAGGAAAAATACTCTGAATCACATTTTCATAGACATTGGGATTTGGAACTGATTTATGTTGCAAGATGTTTGCTTAGCAGGGAGAAATGCTTGCTGTTCCCAGTATTGCACGTGAATCAAAATTAGAAAGTAATTAAAACATCTAATTTCAACAACATTTCACAATCAATAGTTCCACAGTAGACAACCAATAAATTAAATCTCATACATATGTTGATTACTATTTTAAACTTATGACTCATAGAAAAAAAAACTCCCATTAGGTCACTGATATTTCAGACCAAGTCACACACAAAATGAGCATGTCTTTAAAAGGCTCAAAAGATCTTGACCTTGTCTTGCACAAGCCCCTAAAGATCCAAAGAAGCGTCAGGCCAGCCATTTGCCAGCTGGACAACGTGGACATTGTCAAACACGTGCCAGAAGAACAGAACCCCACACATGAGCACAATCTAACACAAGGGAGTGTCTTCACCTACAGTTGTGATCACAAGTCTGATCCTTCTCCTGCCTGCTCTGGTTACACAGAATTAGAATTATCACAGAGGCTGGAATAGACTTTTGAGATCATCAAGTCCAGCCTAAGACCTGACACCACACCACCTAGCTAGAGCATGTCACTAAGCGCCACATCCAA
>JAAGNO010021163.1:0-43688 GCA_033439905.1 Ceryle rudis | reverse complement strand
TGGCGACTAGGGGCGTTGGGGTGTCGGGCTGGCGGCCTCCTCAGCGAGATCCTCGGGGCCTGCGGCGACGGTGAGAGTGGCGGGATGGGCTGAGGGGACCCCGCCACCCTCCCTGTTGCCACAGGCCCCTGAAGTGCGAGGCAGAATCACGAGGCCACGTTGTCGGCAGAGGCGACGTGTGAAATCGTTGTTGGGTGGGTACCCCTACGGGCGTCACCTGTGTCTCCCTCCGTGGTGGGTGACACGTAAGCAGTTCCTGATGCTGCTGCAAGGGTGTTGGGAGCGAGGAGTTCAAGGTGCAGCGCGTGCCTGCATCTGTAGGAGCACGGGGTGGGGTGGTGGGAAACGTGGGTCAGTAGGTGCGGGTTGCACCTCTCGTGCTGGTGCCTACGGCTCAGGACACGATCCACATCGTGCCTCACCACTAGTGTGAATAAAATGATGACACATGGTGATTTCTGGAAAAAAACCTCAGAGCTTCTCAGTACTGAAGGTTGGAAACAGCAGATCTCCGGCGTGGTGGGTTCGAGGAGATGTTAGGTGGCACCCAGACCGTTTAGTCAGTGTGTGTTTATCACCGCATCGTCTGCTCTCTTTCACCTGCCTCTGTCTCCCTTACTGTCTTTCCTAATCACCTGTGCTCTCCCTTCAACTCATGTCTGAACTTTTGGACTTTTCCAGACTCTTTATTTTTTGTGTTCATGGTTTAATGATGGCTTATACTTCCATATGGAAGAAGGGCTGGGGTAGTCCTATAATTTTTGGCACTACCGTAACAAATTGAAACTTGGAATACCAGTCATTCAAGTATGAAATACCATTATGGTATGTAAGGGGTTGGAAATTTCTGTCATTCCAGTTAAGGTCCTGTAGATTCAAATATTTTGCCCCTTTGTTACTGAAAGTTACTTTGTTCATCACAAGTAGCTTTCCTATGTAAGGGAGTCCAGAAGCTTTTTTTTTTTTTTTTTTTTTTTTTTTTTTTTATTTCTTTCCTAGGAACTGGCTTTTTCAGATGCATTTTCAGTGTCTTACTTAAGGTAGGGTGAAGTAAACTCCACCAAAGGCTCAGTTCAAATGTGCTTTAGGAAACTTTTTAGTGAAGTTTATTTTGGGGCAAATAGTGTTTGCTTTTTACTGAAATTGTGATCATTACATTTAGTTTCAGTTTAGGAAAAGTGGAAGTGAAACTCCCAGGGCAAAGTCGACTAGGGCTGACGAGCAATTCCTTGTGTGGGAGACTCCTGTCTTAAAAGTCCCTGCTCTGCTGAGAGCCTCTTGATCTTCTTGTGTGAGTCTTGAGAAGTCCTTTGTCACTCTCTCTCTCTCTCTGTGTGCTGTGTCTTGCATAGGTTGTATAGCTGCATTGGTTCAGTTCTTCTGAAATTTTTATGGGGAAGGATAATTTGTCTTGGCTGAGCAGATAGTTGGACTTCGTTCCAAAGTTGTCAGAGTGTCCAGCCAGGATAATAAATGGCCAGTTTGGAGCCATATTAATAATGAGAGATGTTACACTTATACTTTATGAGTTGTGAAAGCCAAGTTGGAAGAGAAATGACACTTTAAAATACTCAGAAACGTCTAAGGTTTCTTCTTAGAGAATGCCTCTGCAGAAATCCCAGAACATTTCAGTTGTCATCTGATTATGACTGACAAGGTTAGCAGGTTCAGGGAAGCCCATGAAACCTAATTTTTCCCTGAAGCAGTGTAACTCCCTGGTTTTCTGTCAGCTAGCTTACCTCCTGCCTACTTTATGGCTTTTCTGTACTTACTTTGCTGTCAACACCTTGAAAGAACAGAAGCTTTTGTTTTCAAGTCAATAAAAGTGAAAAATTTCCATCAGCTTTGATACTGTATGGATTACACATCTTGATTAACCCACAGAAGGTATTTCGTGTGCCAATAAAGTGTACAAGCGATCTTATGCTTTTGTGTCTGTGTGTGGCTGCAGTTGTGGAGACAAATTCTCAGTGTCCTTTAGTGGTCTCCAAAGCGCTTCATGCATGGAAAGAAGACTGTGACAATTGTATCACCCAAAAAGATTGTACTCTGTCAATTATTGTATGAGAAATGTATTAATTGATGTCTACAGTGGAATTTTTTTAAACAACTTTTTAATGCAGAGGGAGTGTTATGTTATTAACATTAATTCTTAGGATTTTTCACAGTTATTTTGCTACCTCTCCAGTGCTTGTTTTGAGAATGGAGTTGCTCTTAAGTGATATGATTTGACGTGTATGGGTCATGCCATTCGCGTGAGTTAACATTCAGTGTTATGCAAGAGCTCCCTAACACTGCTGCCTTTCTGTCAAGATGCTTCCTACTGCAGTGAGCAGTAGCAACTTCAGTGATTTCTTTTGCTTGAAAAGAAACTGTCTTCTGGTATATGGCCTTCCAGAAAACAGTGTTAACAACATTTATTCTTTCTTCCCAGGAGAGAGCACCCTGTGCTTCAGAAGAGCTTTTGTTTTGTTAGCTCTGTCCAGTGTGGTGCTACTCACAATAATGCCAGAAGTGAGAATGATTTTGTCCTGAAATAGGATGCTCAGAGATGTTGTGCTTAGAAAAGTAGGTGTCAGGCTAGAAAAGGAAGTTTGGAGCTCAGCATAGCCTGTGAAACCAGTGTGGGAAACTTGTATTGGTCCAGTGAGGCTACTGGGAGCTGGAGACTGCTGTGGTTCAGCTGCTGCTGCTGCACCCTGAGGAGCCCTGTCGGGTGTGTGTGTGCTGTACCACCCTGGTTGTGGTGTGCTGTCCTGGACATGGGCTGAATTTGAGTCAGGGATCAGTCTCAACACAAAGACATCCTCCTGTTAGGTCCCCTGGGCTAACTGGTTCCTTTGATGTATTACACTTTCAAGTCTGCTGTTGTGCTTACAACTAGACGTAACGTCAAGCTTCATAATTTCAGGTATTTATGTGCATGCCAAGATTGTGCAAAGTAATTTGGGTTGCTCTGCTTATCAGGGCTGAGCTGGTGTCAGCATTCACGGGCAGTACTAGCAGTCTCTCCTTAGTAAAATGGGCATGTATGAGTTCTGTCAGCTTTGTTTTATTTGTGTGTAAGTTTGTGCAACTTCCCTTTTAGATTGGTTTACAGATGTGGTTGGAAAGCACTTACATTGTTTGAGATACACTTGACTTGCTTCCCATTAGCAGCCTGGTGTGTGAATAATGGTCATAATAACCCTAATAATACTTTGCAAATTGAGTTGTTGCTTTCCTTGCAATAGATCTTTGAAGATCTTTTCTTTGAAATAGTTTCATTTCTACACAGATCATTCTTGTAATACTTTTTTTGGGCCTTCTTCCTCATATGATTCGTGGATACAAAATTCACGTTCAAGGAAGACTTATGTCTTAGGTTTCCACAGTTAATGAACACAACTATTTCATGTCTATAAACATACGAAGTTCTGTGATGATAAATATCAGTAAATATTTAGAAGCCTGAAAAGTTTACAGTAAAATTAACTTTGCGAGCCACTCAGCTGGGCTGGGCAAGCCCATAAGGTCTAGTTATGAACCATTATTCACTTCTTGTTGCTTATTTATACTGAACAATTACATGAGTAGCCCTTGAGAAGGATCGAGACTTTACATGAACCTCACTTTGCTTTTGTGTATGAAATTGAAATACCTTTTGTGACCTTTTATTATTTTATTTTTCTTTTATTATTATTATTATAATTACTGATCTTTTTTATTAGTTCTGCTGTTGCGCTGCTATATCTCATTTATACTCAGAAGAGTCAAACACAAACATGCTTGGTATCTAGCTGCTATTTCTCTGTCACCCTGAGTTCCTGTAGAATATTTTAATAATTGATTTCCATATAGGAAACAAGCTGCTTGTAAAGTCTTAAATGAAAAACTTTTCAGTTCTGCAGATCCTCGTGTCCTCTCCTGGCCATCACTTCCTCATCTCCTTTCATCCTTCCCTTTCCAAAGATTGTGGATCTGTGAGCTCCTCCAGTGCTTTGGGAACTACTTGTGCAGAAGATACTGGTGCTAGTGTCAGCAGCAGCACCTGTGGTGGTGGCGGTCTCTGTCAGGGTCTGGAAGCAGGGGCAGGCGTTCTCATACTGCCTCTCTCACTTTACTGCACCACGATCTTGGCTACATCTTAAATTACCTACTTGGCTGACTACCTAAGCAGGATATTGGTTTAATGTTTCTACAGTACTTTGAACATGAACAGTTACAAGCATTGAATCGTTGTAGGAAGATATGAAGCTGAGGTTTACCTGATGTCATCTCTGGCCCAGATGACATCACCTCCGCAGGGCTTTGTGCCCGCTGACTTGCACAGGGCTTGCGGTTATTGTCAGTGCTCCCAGCAAGACACAGAACCCTTATGCTGCGTCCTCCATGTCCCTGCATTTGTAAAGATAACATAATTGAATCTGCTTTGCATGTATACCAAATAAATCATGGAATTAAAAAAAAATAGAGGGAGGAGCACAATCTAATATCCCTTCTGTTCATTTGTGTAGATCTTCCTTATTTTAAATATTATTCACGTGTTGGAGGAGAGATGGTGATGTTGGAGAAGTACGGGAATATACAACAACAGTTTAAGTTTTGAATTATTGGAGCAAGTGAAGTAACTGAGCATCATGCTGGGAGCTTCCATGCGAGCACCAGTCCTACAAAGATTTAAGGGTGTACTCAACTGCAGTAGTCGTATTCACAGCCTATCCACGGTGTATAAAATGAACCGTATTAAATATTTGCAGCGTGGAAAAGAGTGATTGATTAGGTTTGCTGTGTGTGAGGAATTTTCTCCATTACTAAGTAGATAATGTTCCTTCATGAAAAGGACCTGTGCCTTTGTCCTTGCTACTCTTTCTGAAGATGTCCCAAAAAAACTTAGTGCAGTATGAACATAATCCTATTCAGAGGAATTATATAGTTATTCGGTAACTTGTATTAAATATGTTTTTCTAAATTTCTTTATCAGTTGCCAGAGCTAATTTAGAGGGGGAGATGTATCATATAAGGATATATTTTGGTCATGGGATCTCCTTCTTCTTTTAATGCTGACCAAATGTCCTGTGCCTCTCTTTACAGCTTCCAGCTACAGTTTTATTCTGAGCATTAGTGAAGAGGAAGCCAGGGTGAAGGCTTTGAACGAGTACCTGAGCACTCGTAGTTATATCCAGGGGTTCACATTTTCACATGCAGATGTGGAGGTATTCAGAAAGTTTTCGGGGCCACCTGTGGACCAGTATATCCATGTTGTCCGGTGGTACAGACACATAGAAGCAATCTATGATGGCAGCAGTGAAAAAAATGAGCCTTGTAAACTTCAAACAAGTGAGTAATGCAAAATTGGTGGGCAGGTTATAGACTAGCTGACGTTGTATTGGTTTTTATTGCTGAGAATTCCTGGAAGTTCTCTTTCATACTCTCTTGCACGCTTTAAAATTTACCATATCACCTTTTATTCAAGGTCATGAAATTTCTTCTTGCGTACAGTTACTTCAGAATTGATACAGATCCTGACCTATCTGAATATTAAAGCTCTGATTTTGCATTTCCTTGATTTTAAAATTCCTCAGTGTATAGAATTTGATTATGTGTATTTTCTTTAAAAAGCTAGCCACTGGCTTGTAAAAGAATATGTGGGTTTGGGCTTGTTCCCTAAAATATCAGGATTTGTTCAGTCTACCTTTTTTTTTTCCCTGCAAGGGCAACTCAATAGTTGTTGTATAATATACAAGTTCATAACACAGTAAACTGAATACTGCCTCTTACGATTGTTATTAACACTGAATTTCAAAAAGCTTGTTTGTGTTTCTTTTTTAACCCTGGTCATTTAGGCACTGCTGATGGCTGCTTGAGGAAATACTAACTGGTTCATCTAGGTCATTGTGTAAGCAGGGGTGCTGGCATTTTTGAGAGCTGCATCACTCTCCTGAGTTGTTTTTCAATGAGTTAGTCTAACTTAATTGCTTTATAGTGAGATACTTGCTCAGGGAGTCATGAAATAATTAATAATAATAACACAGCTGTTGTATAGTGCTTGCAGTACCTACAAATGAATGCATAATGTCTGTCATTTTTGCTAATGGTTCTTGACTAATACTACTCCAATGCCATCTTCGCACAGCCTGTAATCATGTGTGTTCTCAATTCCTAGCAGAGCAGCAGTTTAAAGTCAGAGATTTAGTAGATTCTGTATACTTGTGTGTGCCTGCATGTGTGTTGGCTATTGATTTCTTTTCAGCAGTGAAGGGACCTACCTCAGCTGTATGCTGGCTCTGATAGCAGAGTTAATGCCACCGTGAACAATTTGTCTGCAGACTTTCATGGATCAGGGTGGAGCAATAAGAGAAAAGGTTTCCATTTGCCTGTCTATGAAATCTTTTGTGTGAAGTCTTTCTGAAGGGTTATGTCTTGTCATCTTCATGATCTGTGCATATGTATCAGAAGTCCTGCAATGCTGTTCTGCAGTGTTTGCTATGAAAATGATACATGAATCTGCCACGCTTCTTCTTAGACCTTGGATATTTTATTGGTGGCTTTTTGGGTGTATTGGAGAGCTTCAGGGATGAATTAGAGCAAGTGATCTTCAGTTCAGCCGGGGGGAAGACTATAGCTGGCAGAGACATATTTGAACAGTATGCCTTTGACTCTGCTCTTGGTGTCCATTTGGTGGGTTGAACGTGGCACCTAAATAGCAGGCTGAGAACTTCAGGGTGTTGCAGTATCTGGGGTTTTTTTTGTGTTTAGTGTGGTTTAAGTAAAGCAAGTTTACAGGTTTATCTTTTATTAGACTAACCCACATAGGCTTCTTTCCCTGAGGGAAACGTTAGCCTCAGTTAAGCGTGCCAGTGTAATCTTTGTAAATCAAAAAACCTTGCTATATCGTGTGTGTTATGGATAGAGTGCTCTTGAACTTAAGGTATTCTGTTCAGGAGTACCTCATACGATGGAATGTTTAGAGCAAGCACTTATTTCTGTGGATCCATGACATGGAGATTAAATGGAGTCCATTTGTGAGACAGAGTACTACAGTTACTAAATTTTTTTTCTTATTTAGGCGGTTATTAAAAGGAAGATGAGGAAGAGATTAAAATTTTTATACCATGAATGTTTACATTACTTGAGGGTTTTCAGCCAAAATATTCTTATGAAGGTATCAGGGGAAACAGAGTTAATGAAGAAGCACCCTGAGACACGGGATCAGAAGGGCAATTTTGTTGTCAAAACAAATAACTTGTATAGTATTTTAATAGCAGTTAAGATGCATTCCACAAGAATTCCTAAAGACAGTGCTATGTGTATTAAGCTGTCAACCTTACTGTTTTGGGTTGGTTTTTTTTTCAATTTTCTGGCTTGCTTTCATTCCTAGTTAATGTGATAATTAGTTTTAGCATCATTACAGTTGTAAGCAGCCCTGTGCATAGCAAACTGCAGCTCTTCGACAGATGACATACTCATCCTTTTGCTTGAAAAACCCATAACTTTAACAACTATGTTGCTTCTTAAAAATATAAAGCAAATGCAAGAATATTGTCACTAATACTACCTTGGATTTTATCTCCTCTCTTCAGTTCCAAAATTTAGCCTCTTGCTGAATTGGAGCATATTTGTGGTAAATGAGTGTGTTCAAAAATGCCTTGTGTACATAGCAACAATGTACGATGCAAAGCTGAGGTTCTTGCTAAACCCTTCCGTCTCCTCTCCCTCCCACCCTGAGTACACATTCTCTGTCTATATTGGCTCTAAAGACTAATCTGGTCTCTGGAGACTTTTTGCAAATTCTATAGGAGATCTGTGAGATCTGTCCCAGGGAAACTGGTGGCATTGCAGAAACCTCAGAAATGCCATAACACTATTAATAATTCATTAAATTTCAAAGCTTCTGTTAATGTGTTAATAGAATTGCATGCTCTTATTTTTATACCCTCTTCCTCCCTGTTACTTGGATCAAAAGTTAATAGGAATGGCAAGTCAGAGAGTATAAAATAAACTAGACTGAAATAATTACTTTGGGTTTAGAGGCTTTGTAGGAAGCACTAACAAAAGCAGTTGAATTACAAGGATCGGAGCCGATTTGTCTAATTATATGTGCAGGTTTGTTGTTTTTGTGTTTGTTTTTGTTTTTTCTTTTGAAATAACTTAATTATGCGATTAGGAGAAAATTTTATTTTGCAAATCTGTTTGTGGAAAGTGTCTTTTCAGTTCTCCTTAAACTATTTTTTCCCCCTAGGTAAAGGCAAGCGTGTGCAGCCCCCCTGGTCTCCCCCAGAAGGCACAAAACATTCTAGGCTCTGCCTCTACAACAGCCTGACTCGCAATAAGGTGACTAAATGACAGAAAGGTGGAGATTTCCATAGAAACACAGAGAAGTCATCAAATGTTTGTTTCTGAAGTGTTTGCCCTATCAGTAGACAGGTTTCTGGGTTGTATTTTGTGGAATGTTAACAGGCACGTGCCAGAGATGCTGTGTCAGTCAAGTGCATGCGCTGGGCCAGCATTATAATATACTCAATGAATATACATATACTACAAGTGTGGGTATATTTCCAATTGCAAGTTGTTGTCATATAAAATAGCCAGGGGTTCAACATAAATATAGACAATGTGAGCAGAATAAAATCACAATTCCTTCCTTTAGATGTTGTCCATGTAAAGAAAAGTCTTACATTATAAACTGGTAAAACTTCTTGTGGTCTTGTTTGAAGGTCCTTTGAGAAAGATAGAATGTAGCATCCAAGTATGTGTGAAATGATTAAACTCTGGAACCTTTTTCAGTGCAAAAGAAAACCTGATCTTCCCTTCTACAAACACAGTGTGAATAATGTGCCTAGTCCAAATGTTTGTAATCGGCTATCTTAATTGATAAGGATGCAGATAACATAATCTGCCACACCCCATTCTGTCCTTTACATGATAAAGCTAGTGACGATTTTTTGGTAAAACTGGGAGTGGAATAACTATTCCTTTTTGTAATTATAATCCATGTTTTCACATTCTAATCTCTGAATGTGGTGTTACTGGCCTGAGATCATGTCTTCAATTTCTTCTGATCACTGTACCTTCCCTTTCAATTAAGGAAATATTTCAGCCTCAGAATGGAAAAAAGGTCTTGTGGTATTGCTGTGGTCCAACAGTTTATGATGCTTCTCACATGGGACATGCCAGGTACTTCAGTTTCTTATTTTAAAAGAAGTAACAACTGTGCCTATTGAAAAAAAGGTAAAGAGAAAAATGTACTTTATTTAGATTAGTGGAATACTAGAAAATAGGCTCATTAGGCTCAAATCTTGAGATTTAAGATTAAAAGCACGATATAATATTATGTTCTCGTGCAATTAAAAACCAGTAGATGAGGGAAAATGAAAATTGCTGTAAAATTACTGACTCTCAGATTAAAGTAGTTTGTGTATAGAACACAAATAGACTTGAGGTGCTGGCTAAAAACACCCCTATATCTTTTATGTTTTTAGGTCATACATATCATTTGATATCCTGAGGAGAATCTTGAGGGATTATTTTAAATATGACGTTTTCTACTGTATGAATATTACAGATATTGATGATAAGGTAAGGTCTTTCTAAACATGTCTAAAATACTGTACTTAGGGTGTGGAAGTCAGAGAGTTGTATGTATGTAATTGCCATTTGATAAACCAAGTTAAACCTTACGCTTGTTAACTGAGACATATTTTGTACACAAAGATATTGATTTTTCTCAGTTCTGTAGCATTCCTATGGTAGCAAAGCCTGCATTCTTGTATATAAATGAATGTTGTCATAAATAATGCAGACCAAGCCTTTTACAAAGATAACTTTTTTTTTTTTTACTTGCCTGTTATTGAGATACCTCAGCTCTGTTGAGGTAACTATTAACTATGTATGGTGTGTTTAATTTATATTACTGCATGTAATTCTTGTAGCTTGTTAAATTTATAGGGATTTGGAAATGCCTTTACTGTGTAATAGATTTTATTTGCACATTGCATAACTGTGCTTGCTTCAAAAAGTATTTACATGTTTCTACTTCGTAGATCATCAAGAGAGCAAGACAAAATTACCTTTTTGAAAGGTATAAAGAGAACAAATCAGCACCAGATCAGCTACTTGAAGATGTTAAAACTGCCTCAGAGGTGGGCACGGTATTTAATCCCTGCTAGTGTCTTACGTTCTTACTCAGTAATGTAGCAAAGCATCTGAAAAATGCCTCCGACTTTGCTACTTAAACTTTCAGCTCATTTCAGTTATTCCACTGAACTGGTACCACAAAAATTAGAAACACTATTGGAACTCCACTTATTTTTCCATTTTTTTAGAATTGACAAGAACTGTCTTGTGTAAAAGGCACACCTGACTTTTTTGTCCATGTAACCTGTTTGTGATTGCATGTATGTTGTTGTTGGGGTATTGGGGAAAAAGCCCCAAAATCATTTGGATGTTTGCATGGTAGAAGTCGAACGTTAAAAATAACCCTTTAAAATAGTTTATAAATGGTGGTATATCCATAATCTTTTAAAGTTTGTGAGATTTCTCCTTTGTACCATTGATGGCCTTGGAAAAAACAAAAGTCACCAGAGCTTTAGGGATTTAATAAGTTGTGTATGCTGGACTAAAGGTGGGGGAAGGTGATTCTCTGGTCATTTTTAGAACTGCAGACCACACAGAGATTATCCATCTAATGAATTGAATACAGTCCTGGGAATAGGAGGCCTGGAAATTTTGCACAACGACCATTGCCTGACATACTCTCTACGCATGGCATTTAATCTCTTTGTGTTTCATGTTAAAGCTTCTCCTTTTCAGATTTGTGATAATCAACTGTGTAATCAAGGTCATCAACTACACAGAAAATGAAAATTACTAAACAACAGTAATGATGATGTAGTAATTTAAAAGGTCTTTCTGAAAATCTGAATTTGGATATGAACTAAATTCTTTTGACTTTACCTCTGTTTCTGATGAGTACGTTTCAGTAGTTTGATATCCAAGCTTTTTATGTGGCATATGTATTATCATTAACAAGGCAACATGTGGCTAAGATAATACTGTGTGTGGAACATTGCACTACTGTACTGCAAGTTGCTTTGTAAATTAATTTTTTTATTGTAGCTCTTTTCAGTTAAATTAAATGAGACGACAGACCCAGATAAAAAGCAAATGTTGGAAAGAATTCAGAATGCAGTGAAGTCTGCTTTTGACCCTCTACAAGAAGCTGTGCAAACAAAACTCCCTGCAGAAGAGATCACCAGATGTCATGAGGTCAGGTTGAGCTCCTTTTTAAATTATATTTGGCTTATAATTGTTGGGGGAGAGGGGGGGTGTTAAAAAATATCTATCTTGTAGTAAACCACTGAAACGTTATGGAAATTTTTATTCATAAAAAGAGTCCTGGTGGGTGGGCCTAAGGACATTTTAGTGCTTTGCATTCAATGCAGGAAATTGATTCTTGAATTCAACTACATAGTTTTTGAATGCTGTTTTTACCAGTGGCTTTTTTTTTTTCTTCCTCTCATTGTGATAATTACTCAGTTATCTTTAACTTTCTAATGGAGATTTTTCTCTATTTAGACTTTCTTTGACTTTTTTGTCTTGATGAATTAGTTTCAGTGTAGATTCCACAACATGCATTTATGACATTCCAATACTGGTGGCAGTTTTCTACACAAGTGTTTCAGTCTCTGATTAGAGAAGATAATACATCCCCACAAATTATGCTCAGGATAATTTTTATCCAGAGACCATCAAATCCTGTTTGCTTTATTGAGCTTTGGTACTGTCCCACTAACCAAGTCAGTCAATGTAACTACTGTCTTTTAATAATTGTTTTCCACTGTTATCTTTTCTTACTTTCGGATTATTTGGGATAATTATTGTAGGAAGGGTATGTGCTCCCTTCTTGAGAAGACTCTCTCTCAAAATTATCTTTAAACAAAAGTCCAGCTATTCTGATATCAAGTGCCTTTATAAAAGCATATACTGACCTAACAGAATTGAAACCCATGGAAATTGAAGCAATTGCACCTTCTGGACTATATCCCACAGTAAAAAAAAAATGTTGTCTTTTAATATAGGACTGAAATGTGTCCTTTCTGATGTTCAAACTAGTCTTTCAAGCACTCTTTAGCAATGTGCGCAGTAAAGCTTCCGTTAGGATTATCCAGTAGTAATGGGGGAACAGATGATGTGATGTAACTGCAGGTCCCATCCAGTGGTTACGACATAAATTCCACATGGCTGTTTAAGTGATATCAAAACAGATATCACTTCTCAGTTTATCTTCCTTTCTCTGTTTCATCCATCTTTATGAAGGCAAATATGATCAAAATCTGGCAGAAGCACAGATTGCTCTGTATTCATAGCCAAGTGTATTTTTCCTTAAGCAAACCTGTCTGTTCAGAATAAGACCTTTATGCAGAGTTTAAACTTTGATAAGTTTTTGATCAGTCTTTGATCAGTCACACTTAAAGTTGCTGTTTTATAGATACTGTTGGAAGAAGCCAAAGATTTGCTGTCTGACTGGTTGGACACAAAATTTGGCAGTCAGGTGACTGACAATTCCATATTCTCAAAGCTCCCCAAATTCTGGGAAGGGGAATTTCATAAAGATATGGAAGCACTCAATGTAAGTAAACAACCTTTTTCTGTACAAAAATCTGTATGTTATGCCTTGTATTACCCAGAATCCAATTTAACTCTTTAATAGCTTTCAAAACCATCATAGTTCAATTTTATTATTTCCTTTAATGTGAATAGGCAGCTGTTAAATTAGCACCCGTTCTGTTTCCATCCTGACAATCTTAAATCCATTGTACCTGTTACAGTTAACAGGTGCTGAGGTTTGATGTGTGCGCTCCAGCCCTTCTCCTTGATGTAACAGGGGTTATGGATCATAAACTCATCCAGAAGTTTGAGTCTGTGAGCTACACAGGAGAGCCCTGCCTCCCTCAGCATTTAGACTGACTATTTACCAGTCTTCAGCACTGAAATTATGTGATAACAATCAAAGATGGATTTGCTGGTTACAGATGAGATACAATGGTTATGAACAGTGGAGTTTTATGTATTTATCTGTTCTGTCAGAAGTGCAGTAAGTGGAAGAGCTGACATCTCCTACAGTAGTTTGTTGTTAATGTTGTCTTAAAGGCTGAGGGAAAAATGGCCACAGCACATTGTTTTAGAGCAGAAGGCTTGAAATACGAGTCTTAGATTCTACTGTCACTTGCTTTTGAGTCAATTTTTAGCCAGTATATATGTATATTATGTTTTGTGCATATTTACATTTCTATAAATATTGGGGGGGTTATATGTATAAAATATAAACCACTACTTTTTATCTGTAGGTTTTACCTCCAGATGTTTTAACACGGGTTAGTGAATATGTGCCAGAAATTGTGGATTTTGTGAAAAAGATTGTGGATAACGGTTACGGGTAAGTGCTACAGGATGCTTTTGTTGAGCACTTATCCTGTGTCAGAGCTAGAATGATTGCTCTCAACAGTAACTGCAAACCATTTTCTCTGTTTTCATATTCAATAATGATCTTTTCCACTCGTCTTTCATCAAATAAAGAAACTGCAAAAGATCTGTTACTTCTCACCTGACAAAAATGTGCTATTCTGTGTTTCTTATGATCTCTATCAAAGAGAGAAGTTAAATTATTAAATCTATAGGGTAAAATCTTTGTTCATTAAAATAAATAATCCAGGTTCCATTCACTGGAACTGTGTTTGTCTCCTCGCCTTCAGCAAGGGGTTTCAAAAGTGGGTGCCTGAGTAGATGACTAGAAATCAGTTGTAAATAAAATAAGTTTAAAAATAAAGTTTTTGCCATTGCCTGATATTTGTGAAAATCAAGCTAATACTCTAGAAGTTCCTAATGTGAAGATAGATTCCCATGTGAAATTTTTGAGTCCTCTTTCTGGCTCAGTTTTTTGACTTGGATGTATTTTTATTGGGGGAAAAAAGCAAACCTGTGGTTCAGCCAGGCAAAACGTGTCTTGCATGTTCTTCCTTTAAACCTATATTTTAAAATTTTCTTAAAAAAAAAAAAAAAACAAAACCAACAAAACAAAAAATAAAGACAATGCAAAACTGTTTACAATGAATTATAGGCATTCCTGGTGGTCCTGAAACTTATCTTTGTGTCAGAGTTTTTATTATGGCTGTACTGGGACAAAATTAGCAAAGTGAAGGAGGACAAAATGGACTGTGACACAAACATGATTCATGTTATTGCAAAATATTAAGAGAGATCAGAAGTATTATAGATATTTGTTCTGTTGGGACTGTTTTCTGACTTCTTGCCTCCTAAGAGTTTAACAAAAAATGTTACTTGTTTTCCCATTGATCATTTTTATTATTACTTTCAATGATTTGTCTGAAGTCTTTATGGCAAGGCCTTCAAACTTGGGCTTGCCAAAGTCATCTTTACAATACTGTACCATACTGTATGTGATTTCACTAGAGAAGTTAAACTTCAGACAGTGATTTTGGGGATAAAAATTCAGTTAAGTCTTGGTAGAAAGTTAGCTGAATAATGATCTTTAACTTTTCAGGTATGTGTCCAATGGATCTGTGTACTTTGATACCATGAAGTTTGATTCCAGTGAAAAACACTCCTATGCTAAGTTGGTTCCTGAAGCTGTCGGCGATCAAAAAGCTCTTCAAGAGGGTGAAGGTAAAAAGGGGAAATAGCATTTGCTTAAGTTGCTGAAGAAACTGATGATGTGTTGATCTCTTCAACTGATTTCATGGATATTTGGATCAAAGTTACTGTCAGAGTTGAATGAACGCCT
Source organism: Ceryle rudis (assembly GCA_033439905.1). Lineage (NCBI taxonomy): Eukaryota > Metazoa > Chordata > Aves > Coraciiformes > Cerylidae > Ceryle > Ceryle rudis. The sequence continues at coordinate 28,906 of JAAGNO010021163.1, read as the reverse complement.
TGCACCTCCTGTACCAATAGAAATATTTTCCAAAGTTCTGTAGCTTGAGCCAGTGCTTTACTGGAAGCTTTTAGCTGGAAAATACCAAGAAATGTTAGTCATTTTAGGATGGTTTGGGATCGTTTTGTTTTGTTTGGGTTGGGTTTTGTTGCTTATTTTTTTTTTCCTCAGAATTGTGAATAGCTCAGTCATATGACTATAGCCCAGTTATTTGGCTGCTCATTTGGCTCAGCAGGATGAACAAAGACTTGGAGCTGGGTCTTCCACAGGCCAGTTGAAAGCTCTACACGTCAGGCTATGTTTACTGCATGACAGATACCTGAGTTCCTCTTTCATACTGAAAAGTCTTTATATTTGTAAACCTTATTGTGTTGAACTAAATCAAAACGCAGATATTTTTGAGTTGAGCCATAGCAGAGGGGTAGCTTAAAATGCTCAATAGACCAGACTGATTAGTTATATTCTCCTGAGTTTGTACAGTTTTAGTAGAAGGTCATCCAGAAAGTCTAGTGGAAGAATATTAAAAGGTTTTCACGTAACACTCTGACTGGGTGAAATTAGGGCACTCGCATAGGTGAAACTAGAATAGCTGAGAAATGCAGCTTAAATTAGATTTATTTTTTTTCTTTCTTTCTTAATTCAATAATATTCTATGTGAGATGAAAGGTGCTATCTTAAACCACCATCTTTGTGGTAACACGAATGTATTGTTTCCACCACATAACCAGTCATTTTAGTTGAAGTCCTTTTGTGGCTAGGAACTGATACTGAGTGATTAAGCAGGAGTACGGGTACGCTAAGTTATTGCTTGTCAGCTTACCTGCTTTGGCTCGTTTGTGCTGATTGTCCTTACCCTGACAGATAATGTCATTCTGACTATTTACAGGCAGCAGAAATGCTAAGTGGAAATTAATGTAAATAAAATTATAATACTTTTATATTTAAAGTGCATAATCATAGAATCATAATGTTAGATAATAATTAAACATTTGAGGTTACAGGTGTCTCAGTCTGCATATCAGAATGAACCGGCAAGTTTCACCTTGACAGTTTTGTCTTTAACCTGTCTTGGTTTCTCAGGCAGTAGGTGGTATCGTTAACCACGGGTAGGCTTGGACAGTAGTGCAGAAATGGTAAATTCCCTGTGTTTTAAAGCTGTTACAATGAGAGTACCACCTAAGTGATCCTCAGGAGCTGACAGCAAATACTGCCCAACACATCTGTGCTGGTAACAAACCAGTAAACAGAGCTACTGAACGACTACCGGCCATTCCGAGCAGCAGATTAGGGGTGGAAGAAATATCCAGTGATCACCTTGTGTGTGCAGAGTAAGACCAGCACAGTCTTAATTTGGATCCCTCTAAGTTTGGAAGCTATTGCTTCTGCAGTCTGACTGGTCTATCACTATAGGGGCTTTTTGTTTTTCTATTTCTTTTTCCTGTAATTGCAATATTGGAATTGTGCCTGGGGAGAAAATGTAGATGAATCTCATGTCAAAATCTAGAGAGCAGTGGAGCTATTTGTCAGATCTCCTTCAATCAAAGATGAATCAAAAACCTCAAAGAATTGTTGAGGTTAATTGAGGAATTTTGAGGGCAGTGTGTGAAATTTCTTTTAATGCACTCGATTTTTGGCCTTTCTGTACCTCATATCAATAATGCTGGTGTTTAAATAAAATGTATATATTTACATTTTCTCTTTTGAAAGGTGACCTGAGCATCTCAGCTGATCGCTTAAGCGAGAAGCATTCTGCAAATGATTTTGCTTTGTGGAAGTCCTCCAAGCCAGGAGAGCCCTCGTGGGACTCTCCATGGGGAAAGGTAAGGACATTATAATCGGGACTTAGACCTTTTGCACCTTATGAAATAGCATTGTACACAAATACTTTGCCTCCCCTCGTATCAATAATGTATAAATTATGGGGATCTTGTATTCAGTCAGAGATTCTGTTGCTATGCTTATTTAATAATTTAGAACGTGTATCAGTCAGTCTGATACTTTAAACAGAAGACTGCATGCAGGCTCAGGGTGGCTGTTACTGGTCATTTGTCCTCTATTTACCTACAGGCTTTATCTGCAGCAATTTCTATATCCTTTTTTCCCTTGTGACCAAAAATGTTAATGTAATTTTAAAAAGAATAATAAGCAGGATAATCAAAGCACCCCAGATGTATATGCCATGTTTGATCTTTAAATACAACGGTGTACTTTTATGAAGCTGAAAATCTATTTTTTCTCGGTAACACTGTAGCTCGCTTCCTCAGGTGTGTAACTGCTTAGGGGCAGACTAATGAAGGAATGCTACAGAGGCAAGAGAGGAAGACAATTAGCTAGTAGCTGAGTAATCTCTTTTTCTTAACAGGGTCGTCCAGGTTGGCACATTGAGTGTTCCGCAATGGCTGGATGCATCCTAGGAGAGTCGATGGATATTCATGGAGGAGGGTTTGATCTCCGATTTCCCCACCACGACAATGAACTGGCACAGTCTGAGGTGAATTGGATCAACTGCCCTTCAGTTTCTGCAGTGAAAAAGCAACATGCTTTGCTTTGCCTGCAACTTACGCAAATACATCAATTAAAAATTTAAAACTGTGCTTTGTATAACTGTAATGTTTTGTTCTCAGTATTTTATGCTTAAATTGTCCTACTTCATGGTATGTACATAAACAAGTGTTGGGTCTTTGGGGTTTTTGTTTTTGCTGCAGGCATACTTTGGAAATGATCACTGGGTTCGGTACTTTCTGCATACTGGCCACTTAACAATTGCTGGCTGTAAAATGTCCAAGTCTTTGAAGAATTTCATTACCATAAAAGATGCACTGAAGAAACATACAGGTAAAAATTACTGCAAAATTTGAATGCTTTTCATGTACTTTGGGTGGTGACTGTGGTAATTTTGTTATTCGGGCACATAACAGAGTTTCCAGAAACAGCTAACTTCAGGGGCCTTTCCTCTTCACTACCTCTAGAGCAGAATGGATAATAGTGTTCTTGCTTTATTGGTAGATGTATTGATAGTAAAATATTAAAAATCATGTTCTTAGCCATTGCAGTATTGGAGGCCAGGAAATGCTTTAGATAATAATTATTTTTCTTGTTCTGTTTTGAAACTCCTGCTAGCACGACAGTTACGGTTGGCTTTCCTCATGCACTCTTGGAAGGATACACTGGATTATTCAAATAATACCATGGAGTCAGCTATTCAGTATGAGAAGTTTATGAATGTAAGTAAGCTTTCTATTCCTCTTCCAGCTCTCTAAGCTTTGTGTTGAGCTTCTGAATTTATCAGGTGGGATGTCACAGTATTTGTTTAGCTGCCGTTGAACATTCAAGTCATGGGAATTCCACAGACAGCTACGTTTGTGGGTGCTCTCTCCAAGGTTTGACATTTCTGAGCAGCTTGGCAGTTACACACAAGAATAATTCCTCAGTTCAGCTTCCTTATAGAACTCAGTCCAACAGATGCTCTCATAACATGTCTACCAGATCAGACTTTACACAAATATAGCTAGAGGGAAAAGGGTGTATCATTCCTACCTTGTCTCCTCACCACATACACAGAGCACTTGCCTCTGTGCCTTGTGGGCATATGTGAGGGGTCAGAGACAGCTCCTTTCCCTGTTCAGTTTGGAGCCATGGTTTAAACCCACATTTCCCACAAGGAGGCTGTCCAGCATTTTAAGATCTTGGTCTCTCCAGCAGAAGCTCTTCTGCTTTTTATGTAAAGTGCTTGGGTTTGGCCACAGAATGAGTGAAAATGACTTTTCACCAAGCCTGATGCCCACGTGAAATAGGACCTCGCTATAAGGCCACTTTCATTCTTCAGCTTCCATTGGGGGCAACGTGCTTCAACATCTGCCATAAGAACTCTTGCCTAAACTCTTTAAAAATGATACTGTATTTGAGCAGTTTGTTGTTACAGTATCATGCAGTGGCAGAGCCAAGAGCTGACTGAATTACAGTCCAACTGTGAGTTAGAGTTATGCAAAATGTGTGGGTTTTCTTGTTTTGACAGACGTTCAGTAGAACCTGGCTGAAACAGTGTTGAAAACATAAACTTTAGGATTAAAAAACAAAGCCTTTTTGTAGTAAATATTGGTTGTGTCTAATTTAAACTGATTTTTAGCTATATTCTTCTTTTATAGGAGTTCTTTTTAAATGTGAAGGATATTCTTCGAGCTCCCACTGATGTTACAGGCCAGTTTCAGAAATGGGATAATCAGGAAGCAGAGCTAAACAAAAAGTGAGTGGAGCATTCCTACTGCTCTGTGAATAGCCATTGTGTAACTACGTGTTTAATTTTTATTTTTTTTCCTTTCCAAAATCACTTACTACGTATACAGAGATACTTAGAAGTCTGTAGCATTTCCACTGAGTATCCCCTCTATAAACACTAGTGGATTTAATCTTGCAAGAGTTTAGTGAAATATAGATGAAGTTGTTAATTTCCTTTTCATTTATGTTAGGTACACTGTAAGGCCTCATCACCCTGTTTGTGAACGGAAAGAGAGCTCTTTTGTTAGCTGTCATTTTCTTCACTACATAAAATGCTGTCCTGTCTGAGAAGTGACCAATAATTCACAGTGGTTACCACTGGAAAAAGAGATTTCAGCAAATAGTATCTCAGCAAGCTGAGACAAACAGAATTTAAATGACCTGACTAAAAGCACAAAAGGGCAGAGTGCCAATGTTTGAAAATGTGCTGTTGAGAGACAGAGATAGCAATTTTGCAGTCTTTCACTTTTGTAACAAAACTATCCTTATTGTTAGTAATACAAACAGCTTCCTATATTACTTCTGTTATGTGTGAAATTTAAAATAGCCGTGTCTCATGTTGTAGTACCAAAATTGTTCCTAGTTCAATTCACTGCTGTGGTCAGAGATGTTAACTATTGAAAAACCAAGTGCAGATGCTTCTGTTTAGTGTTGTCCTCTGAAAATTTCATCTTCAACTTGAGGTTGTTACAGATAACTCTTTAAAAACTATATATATATTAAAAAAAAAAAAAAGAGGGGAAGTTAGTAAGTTATAGAGAGGTTGAAAGGAAGGGACAAAGAAATGGGAGGAACAGAAGATATGCTTCACGGATATTTGGTTTTGTCTTCTTTCTCTATCACTTCTCGTTTTCATTTCTCTGGAAGAATAATGTTGTTTTAAACAGTAGTATCCCCTGTGTGATGAAATGGTACTTAATATGCTGCATTGCTTATTATGCCTATTCATGAACAGTACAAAGGTTTGCATGAATTTGTCCTTTGTATCTGCTTGTCGCAGCTTCATAATGCTTCACTTTGTGGTAAGTTAACTTCTAAATTGGTGCTCCTACCTGGAAAGACACTATCCAGAGTACTTGGCTGGTATGTAGGGACAGGAGAGTAATACTGTGGGGTTTTTTGTTTTGTTTTTTTGGGGGGGTTTTGGGTTTTTTTTGGGTTTTGTTTTTAAAGTAAGCACAAGAAGGTGCTAAATAAGCAATTTAAATTTATACTGCTTTTAAAATGGTAGGAAAAGGTCAGTTGCTGAAAAGTATTTGATGTAGCTTGTTTGGATAGTTGTTGCCAATTAGATGATCCTGCCTGCCTTCGTCCATGGCAGCACAACAGCAGCATCCTGATAATGCTTTTTTCTCACTCATTTGTTTTTCCTTCAAAAATAAACTATGATCAACAAAGGATTATTTAACTTTTAGGTCCCCTTACTCTTCTAACAGAGATTCTTCAGAGTCGGTTGCAGATACTTTTGCAATCAATAGTAAAAAAAATTTTTTTCTTCTTAGTTTTTACGACAAGAAGGCAGCAATTCATGAAGCACTGTGTGACAATATTGACACTCGCTCTGTCTTAGAAGAAATGCGTTCCTTAGTCAGTCAGAGTAACTCCTATATTGCTGCAAAGAAATCTTCCAGACAAATGCCAAACAGACTTCTTTTAGAAAACATCAGTTCCTATCTCACTCAAATGCTAAAGGTATGTAATAGCAAGTAGGAACGTTGCTATTGCACTGTGCAATTATAACTGTTGTATTTTTCAAGGATGTAGGGATCTGTACAGTCTTTTGTTTAAACCTTCTAGGAAACTAGAGATCTTCCACATCCCACCCCCACCCCCCCCAACCAAACAAAACAACCCCAACTTGCAGTGTGTGCTGCAGCAGGAACAATTTGGAGTCCTTTATGTTGTTATAATTTCAGCTAATGTTTTGCTGAATAGATGAGAGCCCCTCATACATGCAAGGAAAATTAGATAGTAGAAAAATTACAAAGTCAGCCTGTCAAATCCAACAGCTTTCAAGTTAAATGGGAAAGCCAATGCTTAGCATGCTGTATCCACTAAAAAACATCATGTCCTCTTGTTAGAGCAGTGAATTGTGGGTTAGTGAGAACTAAGTGGCTTGAAAACTCTACTACATGTGATTTTTTGCTTAGTTTTCACATACCTGTGACTTGATGTATACAATCTTTTTTTCTTTTTTCTCTTTTTTTTCCTTGACCAGATTTTTGGTGCCATAGAAAGTGATGATGCAATTGGTTTTCCTGTTGGAGGGAACAGTCAAAACATAAACGTAAGTGAAGGACAAAAGTATACTACACAAATTTACTCTGTGTCCTGTGAAAGCTCAGGTTAGATTAAAGTGATTATATTGCTGATATGTAGCCAAATTACATTTTTTCCATGTCTGACTCTGAAGTAATTAATTGGCTTAGGAGAAGGATTTTTCTTTTATGAGAGTTGGGGTTTTTTTATAGGTTTGTTTGACTTAATGACAGACAAATTGTATAGCAACCAGAAAAAGAATTATCTTGTCTGCTGAATGATGAGTCTGTTTAAGAAACCACATGTTAACTACAGTCCTTATAAAGACTCATTACAAGTGTTTATATGTTAAGTAGTTTCAAAAATATAATTATACTGATTAAACTTCCTTGTGGTACACCAAAAACCAGCCTGGAGGCAGCTGGAGTTTTATTCACATTTTAATCTCTTTTTCTGATCTCATTTGTAGCCACAGTTTTTATCTGGCTTTTGAAGGCTCTTCTGCTTTGGTCATGCAGCAGTTCCACTGTAATGCAGAATTTTTCTGGAAATACTTGGGAGATACCTGAGGAAAGTGATGATGAATCTTGTAATAACAGTAGTGTTTCATGGTGCAGGCAGCAGAAATAACTCCATATGAAAGCTGTCACCTTTATTCATGTGAAAAATGTGACATGGACAAATCAGTGCTGTTTTTCAAGTATTTTTCCTCACTCAAAAGCATGACCATATGTTTTTCTGCTTCTCTGCTCATCCTTAGAAGGAATAATTAAAGCATTTGTGGTGTAACAAAAAAGCAAAACTTTATTCATCAGAAGAGGACAGCTTGCTTGTGGTTGAAGATTGTGAATGAACACTCCTCTGATAATTACCCATGCAAATACTCTACATTATTATACTGTGGACATCTCCAGTAAAGACATAACAAGGATATTACGGAAGGTGCTCAGTATTCCAAACCAAAACCCAGCAATAGTGAATTTTAGTTTCATGCAGGATTGTTTTGAATTTCAGAAGAAAGGCAGCAACTTAACATTTACCTTTTTAGGGAGAGTGAAAACTAAATTTGTATTTAGCACTTTATTTGGGCAGTGTTTACAACAAATAAGCTTTGTGGAAGGATTTGCAATAACTTAGAACAAGAGACTAAGCCCTTTCCCTCCTTTGAAGTAATGTTGCCAAGGGTGGTAAAGTCATAAGGATCTTGTGCGGAAAGAATCCTGTTACAAGAAACCTCTGTTTTTATCACCTCAGTCATTACTGGTTTTAAGCATTATAATATAAACATGCATAAGATCACAAATGTTTTGGCTATGTCATTAAATATTAGGCCCTCTTTCAGTCTTCCATGCAGATAGTTTTTTTTCTTAGCAAAAAATACCAGGTGAGCATTCAAAGTTGGAAAATTTTTCATTAATTACAGAAGGCTGTGGATCAGGCCTATTGTTTCTTTGACTAAATTGGAGATGAAGGAACCAATAGAGTCATTATCTCCAAAAAAAGGCATATTCCTCTTCAAAAGCTCTGAACGAACAACTGCCTTGATTACCATGGTTCAGTAATTTACTTGAAAGGGGACTTGAAGTCAGAAAACCTCAGGTTTCATAGTCTCATTTTCCAAATGAATTAAGCGTTGCTCTCGAGTTAGTTATGCTGGAAATAAAAATCTTTCATCTGTAAATGACTGAAAAAGTAGTGACAGTGCATGATGCTTTCCTGACACTGCTTCACTTGCACGTTGAGCTACTTTTATTGTAGGGAGTAGTGGAAATGTGGCTGTTGCTCACTTTCCAGAGCCTGTTCCATCTTCCAGACTTGTCAGCAAGGGTTCCAGTTGTGAATCTGATTGCCTAGAATTTACATTTATGAAAAGGTTTAACGGAGCTCCTCAGCTCCTTTTATACGGGCACTTTTAGAGTATAACAGATTGTCTTTCCTGTTAATTGCACAGAGATTTGTCATGGCAATTTAACAGATGAGAAAGACATGTGGAAACTTCAGAGGAAACAAAAGTGTGCATTTTTTTCTCTTCCCACCACTCTCCAAAGTAATGAAACTTTTAATTTAAGCAGTCCCCTGGGTGCCTGGCTTCTGCTCTTGGGATTCCAGAGAAGTGTTGGCAGACAATGCCTGCCTGTAGTTGTTTTTGTAATTGTTCGCCGCTGTTGAGTAGCTGCTTGCTGTTGCTCTTCACTGTGCCACTGAGAGGAGGAATCTCGGGACTTTTTCTTTGAGCTTTCATGACCAGCATTTACTTACACCTGAAATAATTCAACAGTAATCTCTCCCCACTTTTTGAGGGGGGACAGAATTGTACGACAAATACAGACAGCTGCACTGTATAGGAAATGAACACAATTAGCAGAAGCTAGTATATGAGGAACAGATCTATGCTCTAATGAAAATAAATCCTAAGATCAGTTTCCCCTGTTATGTCTGTCAAGCAGTTGGACCCAAGTAAGACAACAGAGAACTTTAAGGGGCAAATTCATCTTGGTGCTGTTTTTAATCCCTGTGGTGTATTACAGTTAGCTGGACTGTAGCATAACCCTGTGGAACTGATGTAACTGAAAAGAGACAAAAAAGGAATGGGGAGAAGAACTACTTCACAAATTGATTTTTATCTGTACTAAAGAAAGATTGACAGCTAGTGCAAATTATCATCCGTCCTTTGATATCAGTAATGACAATTGTTATTGCTATGCATCTTCCCCGAGGGTCAAGTTCCATCCAACAGCACATAAATATGAAGTGGGTAAGGACATGTTTTATATCTAAATGATGATAAGCTAACTGTAAAAATAATTATTCTGCAGATTGAATCTACAGTGATGCCATACCTACAAGTTCTTTCTGAGTTCAGAGAAGGAGTGCGACAAATTGCCAGAGAGAAGAAAGGTGAGAGTTCGCTTTTTCCTGTATTGTTGCACATGAGGCTCAGAGGTCATAGGAATTGAACTGGAAGGGTGAACCAGCTGACAGTCTCTCTCTGCTTAGACAATAAAAATAAGGCATCTCTAAATTAGAGCTGGTTTAAATATTTGCATCTCTGCCACCTGGCTCTCTAATTTGGGAATCTTTTCCAGGCTGCTAAACTCATTTTGGTTTAACTTCCTAAAGAATCTAAAAGTTCTGGAATGACGAGTGCTTGCTGTTGTTGCCCTAGAGTAGGGCACTCCCTGCTTTCTAGGTATGAAAGTACCTGTGATCCCTTCCCAAAGGGAGAGTGTGTTCTCTTAAAAGTGGAGGTTGCTACACAATGACACTGTCTGTGTTTAAATAGCCTGAGTTGTTCATTCTTCTTTGTTAGCATAGTTGAAATTGTAGTTCCCCTGATGACAATTGTGGTCTCTCTTTGGAGAATTTAGCTGGGAGTTTGCTGGAAGTTGGTTTGGGTGCTTTTGGTTTCTCCCCTCTGAAAAGCTTTAATCATGCTCTGTGTGTTGGCAGCATAACTATATAGTGTTAAAAAGGTTGGTCCATTAAGCCTTCTTTGATTTTACTGGTTGTTTAGCTCCTAATGGAGCTCTTACTAGTTTCTGCTGTTCCCTGGGGAATTTTACATAGTTTCAATATGTACTTGATTACTGTTTTCTTAAAACTGTTTTTACACTAAGATTTGTATTCGAAGGCAAAATAGGGCATTTTTTTAATATATAAAACATAAATAAATAACCTGTATATTATATGGAAATGTAAAATTACTTCTGTCTGGTTGATAACCTATTCAGCTGCTGAAGAATCTTAATTCTGCTACTGTTCTGGGTTCTTTTCTAAGGGCTAATAAGTTTACCTTAAAAGCACCTATCTGTATTGTTTTTAACTACTCAGCTATTCCTGTCAAACTCCTATAGGCCTAACTGATGCTGAGAAATAGGCTTATTATTTCCATCAGCAAATATTTTCTGTAATTTGCATTAATTCAAGAAGTTGGTATGTATATCCTCAGCCAAAAGTGGGACCTTTGGTCTTTCAGTATTTTACATACTCATTTTATATGAGTTTTTTCCTCCTTGCTTTCTGATGGTGCAGCTAATCTGATCCTCCCTCTTAATAGTGGTAAAGTTTAAGTATCATGGGGGTTCTTGGAAATCATTTTTAGAAGGTACTTAGCGTGAGATAGATTTCTTACTGGCACTCGAGTTTCTTACTTGGAAGGTACTGATTTATTTTTTTTTTTTTGCCTGAAATAAATCAGGCAGTAAGAATAAAGCTGGATCTAGTTGCTGTTTGGTTGGGGTACAGAGCACTCTGCAGTTTGACCAGGGAGGCGGCTTTCATTAAACTATTTGATGTATGAAAGCTGAGTGGTGCTTGGCAGGCCTGGCACTGACACACTACTGATTTGTTTCCCTGTAGCCATTAAATTCTTGCTTGCAGGAAGTCTTAAATCACCGTAAAAGTTGCTCTGATTAATGGCTGGGGATATTGCCTCTGCAGGGTTGTAAGTGAAGGGAGTTTCCTCATCACAGCCCGATGTTGGCAGGATGGTGATAAATATTAATTAACATGACCTGTATTGCTTTAAGTACTCTTAGAGGTTAAACACAAAGCACGTTGCTTCTGTAAAACCTGCAGAGTGATACAAATGTCCCCATCCATATATATATAACTTAAAAAAAATATTTCTCTGTTTACAAAATGTTTAAATGGAATAGCCATTTGTAAAACTACGGGGTTTGGTAAGAACCAAAATGTATATACTCTGCAGAAATGTTACCATCATCCAGAATGGCTAACATTCAAATAGACTGGGGAAAAAAAAAATGCTCTGTTTTGTAAGTCTATTAGTATTCAAACTGGAGATCTGCTCTGATGATTTGCAGTTGAGTCTTGACTTACTTTGTGAAGATACCTAACAATTACAGTAAACCGAAAAAGGAAAACACTGTGCTAACCGTACAAAGGAAAGAAATACAGAAAACCTCTGCAAAAGACATCAGTGATCGGTTGGTCAGAGCATCTTAATATTGTGCATCTTGATGTTTTACTTGAGTACTCACCAACTGCAAAGAGCTCATATAGTTGTCTCTGTAGCAATGCACAGCGGAGCCTCCTGGTGCAGCTGCCAATGCTCGGGAAGAATTCATAAGCAACGAGTTGGTGGTCAGATGTTCAAACAGGAGCGAGTCTCTTCAGTTGCTGTTGTTTCCTTACCTTGGACATCAGTTTTTAAACTGATTACCCAGCAGTAAAGGTGTCCATGACTGAACTTGTCCTACTTCTTCATTTCCTGTTGTGGGTGCTGGTGCCATGTGGAATCTTGCTCTAAGATGCTTCTAGGACACAGTGGGGAAACCCTCTGCCTGTCTTCCTAATATATCATGAGTTGACTGGAATTGGGACAAACTCAATCACTGTAACCATGCCTGCTCTTTTCTTTTGCTGCCAGACAGAACACCCAGCATTCTCAGGATGCTTTTTAAGCTCCTCCTTTTCCTCCCCATCACAGTGTTCCCATTCACAACTGCACAACATCTGTTTCACATCCTAGACTCTTTGGCTGGAACTTCACAGAAAATGTGAAAAGTGGTCTGGGAAATAGTCACAGGCTGAAGGAGCGCCTGGCTGCCAGGGTGTTCATGGGCACTGGTCATAAGGCACTATCCCACAGGTTTCCTGGTTGCTGTCCTCAGTAAGGATAATGGCTTGTGTCTTAGGGCAGCCCATAAACAACCCCCTACCAAATCCCTACACATCTTTGCTTTGGAGGTACCACGTGCAAAGAAGAGCCACATTTCAGCCCCTAAGAAGCATGGTGCTGACTCCCTTGGATGACAGAGGATTGATCAGAGGATGTGTCTTTTCATAAATAATACATGTTTTGTTATACATTTCTCCTTATTATCTGCCTTGATGGATTTCCTCTTCTTAAACTTTCAATTATTCATGATTTCAGATAAGTAAATATTTATAACTGAGCCAACACTGTCTTATTGAACAAGCAGTAGGTGTAGCTGATACGTTCTTGATAAGATAAATGTAATTCCTTTGCCTAGGTTAGAGTCAACACCTTTCAATGCTAACAGCCAATCTTATCCCTTCTTTATCTTTATGGCTTATTTAGAGTTGCATCAAACATGAATGTATTGCACTGTGTATAACTACTCTGGATCAAGAAAAATAACAACTTAGCTCATGGCAGACAAAAGAGCTTCTATGAACTGCAATGCTTTGCTATACAGAGGGAGGTCACAGAACACTCCTGTGTGATGAAATAGGGTGGCTGTTCCTCTTTATGGTGTTCGGATAGTCACTGCTCTCTTCACTGCTCAGCTCTCCGAGACTCGGAGGGTTCCGGAAGACATGCAGGCTCAGGGATGGTACTTCTGTCTGCTGGTACAGTGCTCAGTACCGTGTCTCAATGGTCGCTCCTACTGACAGAATTGCTACCTTTGAGACCTCTATTACTTCTTACATTTAACCAGCTGAGAGTTGCTGAAAGGAAGAACGCTTGTTTATTTACAAGCACATGGTATCATCTAACCCAAGTATCTATCTTGGTAAGCACTTCCTCCGAAATACAAGACTGTAAATAAAAAATGCCACTGAAATTTACTTCACAGCAGCATCATACTGGAGCTTGTGGATGGCTTTAGTTCCTCTTAACTGATGTATGCTGCTGGTTTTCATCTGATGCAATTTCTCATCCAAGTCTATCTCTTGTAGGAAGCTTTATTTTCCTGTTAAGACCTGATAGCATCTATTTCAGCTAAATCTTGAGTTCTTAACCATTTGCTGTCATCAAAGGCTCTTTGATAGGTTTGCAAAAAAAAAAAAAAAAAAAGCTAGTCATGATGTCCTGATCACCATCCAGAAAGCCAAATCAAAATTCTCTGTTCTGCAGCAACTTATTTAAAAGGTTTCTCACTTTAAAAGAAAAGATATTTCTGTGGCTTGTATGAAAAAGTTTCTTAATTGCAGGATAAACGTACACTTTCACCAAATCTGACTTCACTAAAAGTATTTTTCATGCTCTGTAGTAACTGAAGTGCTGCAGTTGAGTGATGCTCTTCGAGATGACATCCTTCCTGAACTTGGTGTCCGATTTGAAGATCATGAAGGTACCCAATTATGTCTCACAACTTTGTGGGTAGCTGGTTTTATAATCTTACTGTTTTCATAAGAAGTGGGAGAAGAAGCTGTCAAGACTAATGTGGAATAATCTAATAATCTGAAGGACTGCAAAGCTACAGCATATCATGTGTCTGATGTATGAATATATATTATAGAACTGTATATGGAATGTATGTATAGGATATAAAAACATACTTTGCAATCTTTTTGGTCATTTTGTATAACACCTCATTTCTTAGTCACCGTTGAGTGTGACTCGGTTGGATTTGCATTCAACTTGTGAAAAGAGTGTAAATACATCAGGTAAATATATTTATCTTGTGACTGTTTAAGCACTGGGAACTCATTCATCTGTTTTGCTTCTTTAGGACTTCCAACTGTGGTTAAATTAGTGGATAAAGACACGTTATTGAAAGAAAGAGAAGAAAAGAAAAAGGTTATTATTTTAAGCATTCTATATTTTTTAAACTTAAGTAATGTGTAAGCTATGGACACTTTCACATTTCCTTGATAACTTTTAAGAGAAATCTTAACAGACTAACTACAAGGAAATTAACGTAAGACAAATGATACTAAAATCTGAGTGTGTTCAGGAAAAGAATTTTTGAAATTGTAGCTTCTTGAAAATTTTGGCTGTTTGCTTTTTAAGATCTCCATATAATGAAGGGGTGTTGAGTATTGCATGCATACTGTCATGGCTCTGTGGAAGAGCGATTCCGTTGAGAAGCTAATTCAGACTTTTGTCTGTACAAATGAATTTGACATTTTCCATAGAACTAGACTGTATTTATCTGATATGTGAGAATAAAATCCACTGACTAAATCTTAATTAATGTAGTATGGATGAGTGAGATAGTCAGGCTGTGGGGGCAAGAATTGTTACATATTACTATATAAAGACTGTGAATTCCAATTCACATGCACAAGGTCTGTACAGGAACCCTTTTTTTGCCACTTCCCAGAATTAATATTTGACTTTAACATTTTAAAGTAACTCTTCATATGTCTGTCTCCTGTTTTAACAAATAATAGAATTCCATCATGACTAGAAATGTTTGGAAGGCTTTCTGGTATTTCTCCTTCCATGTAGATTTTTTTTTTTTTTTTTTTTTTTTTGAAAAGGGAGAAGTAAAATGTGGTTTCAGCCAGTTTCAGATGTTTTCATCAAGAAGAGATTTGAAGGCAGTTTCTGTATAGCTGCTGGGTGTAACCTGCAGCCAGAGAACATTTTCCCTGGAAACAGTGTTGTGTTCGGTGCTGGCAGAACCCTTGGAGAATGGAGAGGTCTCTCCTAAGCAAGTGCAAGATGAGATTTTTAGGTTTTTTTTACAGTTCTGTAATTTGGCTGAATTTGGAGAGTTGCTTCCCTAGGAACATCAAGGGATGTAGATGCTTCTTGAGAAACAGTAATATCTTCACAGTTTGTAGCAAGAGCTTTAAAATATCAGGGAAATATAGTCTTTTTTTAAAGTCATTTGCAAAACATTTTCCCCCGTGAAATGGCAGGGCCATTTCTTGTGCAGACATTGTAGGTGTTCTTTTATATCTATACACTTTGCATGCAGAATGCATTCTGAACAGTTAAAACTGGTTTAACTGCAAATAAAGGCAAATGAAACCAAAGTTGTACAGTGGGAAGTATCAGACATCCTAATTACAAGGCATGGTGTTTTTGCTGTGGGTCATGCTGCCAGTTCTGTCTGTAATTAGATATCCAGGGGAGAGAGCTGGCTTAGGTTTGTAGAAAACAACCCCACGAAATAGCTACCTTTCACTCATTAACATTGCCTTTCATAGATTGAAGAAGAGAAAAAAAGGAAGAAGGAAGAAGCAGCCAGGAAGAAACAACAGCAGGAAGTAAGTGTTCAGATCCTTTTCATCTGGTTTTGAAGAAAAGTGTTAGCAGCAATAGTCGCATGCAGGAAAGATTACATTAGAACACAGGCTCTCTGCCCGACCTTCACTGGGCCTCCCTTTACTTTTTTTGTCTACAATTTCCTGCTTGGAATGACTTTGGCTTGCAGTTCAGATTTGAATATTCATCTCCTATTATAGAGAAGCTGTCTTTGAAAACACAACTAAAGGCTGCAAGAGCTTCTTAGAAGAACTTGTAGCACTTATTTCAGTCTATAGACAGCACTACTTCCTTTATTGCCCAAAGTAGTATCTTACATGCCTGTTAGAGATTTTGTCATTTATTATTTTCTTCCCTTTTCAGTATCATAGGTATGTATGAAAGTGTTTGGTGTTTGGTTGGGTTTTTTTCCCTCTTTTCTCTTTAAGAATCCACCTGTTTGCTGCGATGGAATTCTGAAATGTAGTGTTTTGTAAAAACGTGTTTTATCTCTACAGTTGGAATTGAGATAGGTTTTAGGCTTTGGATGAGGAGCAGACAGCCAGAGATGTTGAACTTACAAGAAGAAAAGATTGTTTGCCATGCTGATGACTCTAACAGTACAGGAAATGCATTCCTGGGTTAAAAGAGGAAGTAAGCTTTTAGAGAACAATGTGTACAGAGAGAAACACAGATAAATAATGTCTGTCATCCACAAATTCCAAGTAGATTTTTGCATTCTTTTGAGAAGGTGATTCCCTTGCATTGGGCATAAATTACTAGGAAAGGATTCTTCGATGTCCTTGTTTACAAATAAGTGAAAGTTCAGTTTATTTTCGGTGCAATTACTTGCATCTTGGTCCTTCTGTGACCTGCACAGAAACCTCTGTTTGTCAGCAGGAAGCTGTTGATGAAGGTTGGTTCCCTTTGCAGTCAGTTAATTGCTGAGGTTTTTTTTACTCATAGCGATTATTTACTTTGTGTTACACCTAGGACACTAAGGAACCAAATTAGCAAACATCAGATGCAGATTTTAGAGTGTATATAAGCAAGCTACTTTGAGTTCCGGCAATGCATCTATTTTATTAAGTGGTTCTCTATAGATTTAAAACACTCCCCCTCCCCTCCCAAGCACAGGTAAGACTTACTGTGTTGTTCCTCACTGAAACTTTCTTTTCACATGATAAAACAATTGTGAATTAAATGCTCTTTGATTGGAAAATTACAGACTACTTTTCCTTTTGCATATGTAGCAGTTTGTCAGGAATTAACTGTGATGTTAATTCACATTTCATATTACAGGCAGCAAAACTGGCAAAAATGAAGATTCCACCACATGAAATGTTTAAATTGGAACATGACAAATATTCCGTGTTTGATGAAAATGTAAGAGACTTTTCTTCAGATAAGGAGTGGTTTTCCTTCCCCCATTGTTCATCCTCAGTTGTACGTGTATATAGCTGATCTTGTTCCAAAACCTCCAGGGCAGCGCTATTAATGTAGTGAGAGGAGGGAAGGAGAGAAAGAAAAGTCAATGTATTGGTTTTATTGCACAAACCTTACATTGGGGAGCAAGGTTCTCTATTAGTTACCATTTCAAGGGTATTTTCATTGAGCATTGCTGTACTTTGGCCCCTCTCACTGCAGAGTGAAATTCACTGTAGAAGCTGTGGGAAAACGTATGATGTGTGTTCACAGATTTATTGTGCTGTTGAAATTCACTTGCAAGTACAAACTCCCCAACTCTGCCAGAACTGATGTTTTTCAGAGGTTCTGTGTGTCCTTTTTGGTTCTGCCCACTATTTTGCTCTCTCCTGGCAAAGGATCTCTGAAGGGGCATATGGATAACTTTGCTTTTGATTGCTCCCCTTGAGCATAAAAGGTGTTACTTGGAAAATATAAAGCACCATTTCTTCAGTGCTTGATCTGGGATTTTAATCCTGCTTCTGCCTGTCCTCTTCACCTGCCCAAATTCAGGCCCTGGCAGCAAGTAAGAGTGGAGAGGTGTAAATATTGTAAAATACCCCTGCAAGCCAAAGAGAATGTCCATAAAAACTCTGGTCATACTTCCTCCATTGAGAACAAAAATCCCTTATGCTTTTGCTGTAAGCCTTGGATTAAAAAAAAAATTAAAAAGTGGACTCTTAACCATCTATTCAGGGATTAGTCATCATTCTCTTAACTATAACCATGTAGAATTTCGTTGTCTAAGCTTCCCTTACTTAGTGCAGGACAGAAGATAAATACACCCTTTTGCCCTTTCATTAACTAGGAAGGGACCACACACAAATGGTCAGAATTAGTTGCCAAACTTCTAGGTGACTAAAATTAGCCAAGATGGAACCCATCCTGACAGCTCATCATTATGCCACTATCCCCCTATCTTCTTAAAAAAAGATTCCATAAGGAGCAAAAGCAGTGCAAGAATTTACTGTAAATATTCTCTTTTTAATATTTCAGGGTTTTCCCACCCATGATACAGAAGGCAAAGAACTCAGCAAAGGCCAAATTAAGAAGCTAAAGAAACTTTATGAAACCCAAGAAAAGCTCTACAAGGAGTATCTACAAATGGTTCAGAATGGAAGTGCAAATTGAAAACAACAGGACTGGTTTTTAGCAGGCGAGTGCTGGGTCACCATTGAAGAAATGAGCATAAACTGATGCTCACATTTCTGTTTACACTTTCTATTATGTGCAAAGTAAAAATCCTGTTTACGTGGATTAATAATGTCATCTGGAAAGTCAATAAAAATCCATTCTTAAAAAAAGCCAACCTGTAAGAAGTTTCTTCGCAACAACAGTAGCAGGTTGAATGGCTGCCAGTTCTATTTGGGAAGGTGCTGCTCAGTCAGCAAGTCCCCATGAGGATTCTTGTTTATTATAGCAGTCCAGGCTTTGGTTAATTTGTCCTGCGTACTGATCTCTATCTTGGACCTGCTGCAGCTTGTATTCTGGAATATGTCACAGTCAGCAAATTTACTACTAAATGGGAGCTGAGTAATTTGTCCCCCAGCAAGAGCAGTATTTTCCAGATGACTTTAGTATCTTTACATAAGCAGGAAAAGTGGGTAGTTCCACTATGATACTATTCTAACTGCTGTTATGAAAACCTCTCCTAAGTATAGCCAGAACACTTTGCATAGCAGAAGCTAACAGTCCCTTTGTTGCAAAAGGGAACAGATCATCATCTTCGCTCAACCTGCAGCTGCAACCAGCTGGGTAAGTACAAGGCAAATGCACCTGAATTGAACAAACAGGAGGGGAAGGCACGAAGGGCTAATGGCAGAGGGTGGTGAGTTCTTGGAGTTATCCCTCCAAGGAAACAGGAGTGCTGCCAAACTCCCTGATTACCCAAAGTACTCAGTACCTAATTATCTGTTCAGAGCCATGGGAATTAACAGAGGGTTTCTAAGCGAGATACACTTTGTGGATTGGTCTGCAATTAGGACATACAGCTATACATTGTTCATTATTCAAGACTGATGTTTTTAACATAAGCATTTAACCCCGAGTTAAGAATCTTTCTGATACAGTATGGTCACATTACATCTGCAAGGACAGTTCTCTCTTGCCGAATAATGCATTTCATTGGCAGTAGCTACTAAAGGAACTAAAGTTCATGAAATCCTAAAAATATCTCACTTACTTCATAACTGCATACAGCAGCTAAGTGCTGATAGACAGAACTGTATTCATCAGGTATTCTGAATCCTCAAGGTGACTTGCAGAAGGTCAAACTGTGAAACCTCTGCTCTCTCAAGTTCATGCTGCAACCATTAGGCTATGTTCCTTAATTAAGAGTTAAAACATCTTTGCTTTATCTCTGTATTTTTATATTTATATTCCTCTTTCTGAGAAATGAACATATTTGGAGTAACAGAAAGGTTTAGTAGGTTGTTTTCTAGCTTGTCTGTATTTGCCTTTGAAAACGTACGTAATGTTAAGGTCAGTAAAGCACATGCATCTTGTATGCAGAAAATAAAACTCTTGTGAAGTACAAGTTCTACGTGACCTTTGTATAGTGGGAAGAATATAGAGCTTATCTTTATTCCACAATCATCTTTTTGAAATATGGTTTATGGACTTTTTCCTTTAGCTTCCTGTTACTAATTTCATTCATTCTGTATTAAGTATTTTATTATTCTGCTAATATCTAATTAATTGTATAAATGCACGTTTAAGTTGTACAGTGGTACTTCAAACAGCCAGCCACAGCCATGACAGCAACTTCTCCATCCTTTGGTCTGTGAACAGAAGAGGATCAGTTGCATTTTCACACCATTCTAGATTCTGACCCACTTCAACACTATGAGCTCATCGTTTTCTTCCCAGCATGCTCCCCCAAGACACGTCTGCACTCAGGGTGTCCATGAAGGGATGGGCTGTGCCTAGGCTGAAGTTGCTACTTAATGTCAAATAGTCACAGTATTTGCTTACAGCAATTCTTTTTTGGTGATGTGGGTTAGCACATGCTTAAAAGTAGATAGTACCTAACTGTGGAGAAGATGCTGTTAATCCTTTGCTGTCCTGGATTGTAGTTTGACACCTCCAGGATAACAAACATCCTGGCTGCTTCCCCCATGCACAACACCGCAGGATGTTTTTCCTCCTCTTGCTATGTTTCTAGTAGAACCTCATCCAATTTCATGATTTATCTACTACATCAATGTAGAAGAAATTTATTAAAAAACAAAACAAAAACCCAAACCCAAAAACCCACAAACCAACCTTTTCCCTTCCTAAATGCTTCTGGGACAACTCTCCGTGCATAGGTCTCGGGAACATTTCAGACTCGGGTTCTCCAAAGGTTATCTTCCAGTCTTTCTGTGTGCTTCCCACATGCACACACTGGTTCCTCCCTCTGTATTTTTTTTTTTTTTAATTCATAGTCAGTCACATCAGATAATGGTCTCTGCTCTATTTACTGCCCCATTAAGGTCTTGCTCTGCCTCCAAAATGATTTAGCTCATGCTTCCTATTTCTGTCTTTTTTTTTTGTCTGTCAGTTTGTTTGAAGGATTCTTTCAAATCATCATCTTAGCTTATCTGAAACATCAGTGCTGTTGAAGTCACTTTTCTCTTCTGATACAGCCTAAGAGCATTCCTGACTCTGAATTCTCTTTGAACACCACCAAAAACCTCCTAAAATCAATGGGATTCTTTTCATAGACATCATAAGGATCAGAGCCTTTGAAATCCTCCCCTCTTCAGTCTCACCTTGGATCTTAGGTGATCACTGTTCTTCCACACAGCTACTTATTCTCCCCAGCTTTTTATAGCACTTTGCTGCCTAGTTTGTGCATTTTCAAAGGTGCCTTCTTCAAGCAAGCTTGTCACTTGACTCCTCCAGCAATAAAGTCCTCAGAACCTTCCCATACTTGAACTTTTCCCCCCAACCCCATACTTGCACTGGTCTCCCAGTTGCAATTTTACTTCCTGTCCATTTCATCTGTCCTTGGATCAAGGAAAATCTCTGCTTCGTGAAGCAGGTGTGAGGGCAGTGACAAGCCCAAGTATTTTATATTAAAAGAAAATAAAAAGCACATAAATTGGCAACACCTCCTATAAAGAAGCTGCTAAAATGTTTTTATTTTGTTACACAAACACAAGGTCAATTCATTTTCTCCAAATAAAATCAGTTTTGCCTGGATTTTGAGTTCCTTTTTTTTTCCATCAGGGTAAGAAAAACAATGACCTTGGCACAGAGTCAGAAAAATAGACTTAGTCTCCTAGAATTTGCAGGAAAAAAAACAAAGCTCCAGAGCCACTCCGGATCAGTTACTTCTGTCCTCTCTGCAGCCCCTATTTAACAAAAAAAAAAAATCTCAGTAGGCAGAGTCCCCGGGGAGGAAAAACTTGCTAGCAAAGAAAGAATGCTGCAGCCAGGCTCTTCTGCACCCTGCTGAAGATGTCACTTTCGGTGACGCTGTGGCCGTCGGACTGTGCCGTGGCCAAAACGCGCAGCATGGAGCCTCTTCCCTGGCAACCCAGGGAAATCCACTGCCTCATGGAGACACAGGGGCCTGGCACCACAGGAGGAAATGCAGCAGCAGCAGCAGTCTGCGGTCAGTGCCTCAGTCACCTGTCTCTCTTGGCAAGAAGGACAGACATCACAGTATTTAAATTATTATTATTGTTGTATTATTTTAAGCTGTGCCTGTATGCATCACATGCTGAGGGAAACCAGGCTGGACTGTGATTTCTAAGCATTAGGAAAAATAAAATCCCCATAGCAAAATCTTGAAATTTTTTAATATTTTAATTTTCTGGAATGCAGACTTCATGTCGGTCTGTACTACGTGGAGCTTTTTATTTCCCATCAAAGAATTGATTCAGGGAGAGCAAGGCAGGGTAAAAATGTGGTGGTTTTGCTGTTAATTGCACCCTTGGCTGAAGGCCAAACTCAGCAGCAGCAAATTGTGTTTCTGTCTTTTGCTCAGAGTGAGCTTTTCAGCCTTTCCAATGTGAATATTCACAATAACGTCAACTGTGAATGCTGCCCTGCTATAGCAAACAAGTTCTTCTATCACTCAGTTTCTTCAGATACTGGTAGAAAAATCTGTAAAGTGTTTGATCTGGTCTTGTTGCCACCATTCTTTTCAAAGACTTTAATGAGTGCCTAATTACATTTATGATACCCTCTTTGGCCACTTTGTCCTAACGTTTGTATTTGCTGTCTGCTGTTGCAGCAAACCACTGATGCATTTTAAGTGTGCAAACAAGCAAGTATCTGCCACATACAGTATGTACCTTCAGCTTCCTTGTTTGGCATTTTAAGCTAAGTTCAAACATTTTCATGTGGTGGAAGTTGTTGGACCAACTTTAGCTGCTTCTTTAATGACAGAATTTCTACCACACAAATATAGAAAGGGATTTTTACTCCTCTCTGTGATTTCAGAGGGCAATGTCTATGCAGGACACTGCACCACAGGCATAGTGCTCAACATCTCTCCTGAGACAGAACAAATTAATTAAGAAGCACATTAGCTATTTGGAACCAAGACTCCCCTTAGCAATGATCAAAGTTCTTTCCCCCCCTCCAGAAAAAGTCACTGATGAACCAAGTCTCCTCTCTCAAACAGGCAGTGAATGTTTGGCATCTCAACAAGTGAAAGCAGTTTCCATTAATACCCACCCAAGGGCAGAAGACACAGACATTTCAGTGCCAACTACAGTCCTCAGCCTGAGCTTCCTCCCCACTGTCTAGTGCATTCGTTCAGCAGCTCTGACGTAATCCCGTCTTGTACACTGGCCTGGGTGTTTAAAACAAGCCAGGGTGATTCAGCAAATATCTTTTTGCAGCTCTCTGCAGGGCAGGAGCACCTGACAGCAAGATGACTCCACAGCTTGTGCCTTATCCACAGTCCTAAAGTCTGCCACCGTGCTACAAGAGGCAGTCAGCAAAAATCCCTCATTGATCGCGGGGGAGTTAACACCTTCAGAGGGGGGCACTAAAAATCCAAGGCTGTAAGGTAATTTAAATGTGTGTTTATTTCAGCATAAGGGGGATGAAAGCCAAGTACCTCCAGCATGCTGGCCTCTTAAGGCTTTAGTAAGTGGTCCAGAAGAAACCAAATTGACTTTTACAAGACCATCCTAATTTAAATTTAATGCAGGGTCTGCAGCATTTGTTCCACTACTGCATCTTCTGTGGCAGCTGTAGAGTTTGTCTTCCTGCAGGAGTTGCTACCTTGTTAATGCAGTTCTCATAAATCATAGAATCATTCTGGCTGGAAGAGACCTTTAAGGTCACTCAGTCCAGCTGTTGACCCAGCACTGTCAGGGCACCACTAAACCATGTCCCTCAGCACCTCATCTCCATGGCTCTGAAACTCCTCCAGGGATGGGTACTCTACCTCCATCTCCAGGTATGGGCAGCCAAGCCCAGGACTTAAAAATTCTTCCCCAAAAGGGTTGTTATCTCGTGTCCTACCTAAACCCCCCTGGTGCAATTTGAGGCCCTTTCCTCTCATCCTATTGCTTGTTCCTTGAGAAGACACCCACCCCACCTGGCTCCAGCCTCCTGTCAGGGAGCTGTTGAGAGCCAGAAGGTCTTCCCTGAGCCTCCTTTTCTCCAGGGTGAACAAGCCCAGGTCCCTCAGCTGCTCCTCACCAGACTTGTGCTCTAGACCCTTCCCCAGCTTTGTTGCCCTTCCTGCACATGCTTCAGCCCCTCAGTGTCCTTCTGGCAGTGAGGGGCCCAGAACTAAACTTAGGCTTCGAGGTGTTGCTTCATACATGGAAATATAAAGAAGCTGTTAAGCTGCTGATGTTAGAAAAAGGACTGGTTTGGAGAAGCAGGGAAAGGGAGGTGGAAGCAAAGAAAAGAAGTGGAAGGACCTTCCACTGAGCACATCCTCTGGCCCACCGAATCTGCTTGTTTATGCAACTGACTCTACAACATTCCTGCAGTTCTTCATCTGTCTGAATGCAATGCAAAATTATCTCATTCTTTATTTACAATATTGGTACCTGTTTAACTAATGATTCTTCAGTTATTCCTGTCATTTAAATTCCTACAGTAACTGAATTAATCCAACATAAATGTATTGATTAATTATTAATTAATAAAAGGTCTCCATTTCCAAATTTCAACTTTCAGGACTGTGATGACAGACTACTTGTTAATTACTGAAATCCAAGACACAGTTGCAGACCTGGAGAAAAACCTTTTCTAGAGCAAGGGAATCCACCAGACAAGGAAGGGTGAGAGGTTTTTCCGCTTGAGTGAAAGATTAATAAAACTCTTAAGTGGCTTCAGATGCTTTAATTGCACTGTTCCTAACACTGTGCTACACACCCCTGCCACACACAGAAGCCAGGCTCTTGGGGTTTTTTCTTGTTTTTCTTCTTTACAGAGGAAGAAGTGATGTCTCCACCTCGATAGAGAAACAGCGCTGGAAAGGCTGACAGCTGTGTTTTCAAAAAGGTGCTCAATCTGAAACATCAGAAAGGGGTTGGTTTGGGTTGTTTTCCATAAAAAGCACTCAGCTCTTTACCTTTCAGCTTTGAAAGTTTAGTCTTACCGATGCAGATGACGCAGAGAGGTTCTTAAAGCCCTGCTTGCGTTATAAATGAGCTAAACCGCAGCCCCTGGGACACGGGTACGTGTCCGTGCTGGGACACGCAGCTCAGGGCCTGGCAGGTGCCCGAGCAGCGGCGTTGCCAGGTCTCTTTGCTGCTGGAGAAGCTGGAAACAGCACCACGTTGGAAGCGCCAGCCACGGGGTGCCTCAGAAAGCTGCACGGGGGTCTTCGCGACAAGCAGGCGAGAGGTGCCGCTGGCCCCGCTCAGGCTAGAGGGCTGCATGCTGGAGGGGTGGGGAGTCAGCGGGAGGGGGGATGCGTGGTGGGAGAGGTGCTGAAGCTGCTGCTGCTGAAAGAGAAAGAGCAAATGGTCCTCGATCCAGGGTGTGTGTGTGGGGGGAAGACAGCGCAGCCATGCCCGGCACCCCCAGCTTCCTGCATGAACTGGGATGCAAAGCGCGATGGGATGAGAGGACGCAGGGTGAGGGAGGGGAGTGGAGCGGGGTCACATCGCCTGTCCCCTCCACCCAGGGCACCTTGAGCCCCATGAGCCCGTGCTGTGGCTCTGCCCTGCTCTGCTCAGGGCGGTGGGATCCCAGAGGCCATCCACCACCTTGGGGACACAGCAAAAAAACCCTGACACCACAGGGGACCTGCCCTGGGCTTCTCAATGAAATAAAGACTCTGGTTTCCCCCATCACTGCACCACGTGGCCTGAACCCCTGAGCAGGAGAAAGCCTTCACCCGTGGCCAGTGTCCTGGGACTCACCCCGACAATGCTGTTCAGCTCGCCCATGGTCACCTGCTTGGCCCGCTCCACAGCCTGCAGGACCTGCTGCTGGTGCTGGGAAGGAAGAGCACGGGGGAGGTCACACCGTGCTCCTGGCCAGAGGGACCCCACAGGCCCAGCATCCTCCCAGGGCCGTGCAGCCCCCTCTCCTATCTGCCCCAGCCCAGGTACTGAGGTTTTTCCCTCCCCAAAACTCCCGTTGCTCAGGTTCACTCCTTCCCAAGCACTTCAAGAAATGCCTGAGCGGTCCAGTGCACATCCCCTGCCTCCCTCGCTTACCTCCTGCGTCAGAAAGGGTATAATCTGGGCACAGATGGCACTCAGCCTCTTGACAATCTCTGCCTGAAAGAAGAAGCAGGTATCACCAGGAATGGGGGGGCTCCAAGCCCCATCCTGTCCCCTCCAGGGGAGGGGATGGTGGCCAAGCGTCCTGCAGACGCAGCAGCCTCTGCGGAGGAGTTAAACACTCGACCTGCTCAATGTAAATCCTCCTGCCATCCCTGCTGGGATTTCCCCGAGCTGCTGCCAAGGGACGGCTCTGCCCAGGGCTGTGGGACCCTCCCAGGCTGTCAGGTTCCCCTCCATCATGCCCGTAGGCACACGGGAGGGAGGGAACCCGACTCCTAAATCCCTCGGTGGATCCAGGCCAAGCCGAGCTGGGCTGTCAGTCTTTCACAGCCCAGCTGGCTTTGCTCAGCCCAAACCCATCTTGGCTTTGTGGGCTGCCGCTCTCGCAGCCAGCGGGCAGGCTGGCAGGGAAGGAGGGGAGCCGAGCCGCAGGCGCTGGCAGCGAGCCACAGCTCCCCGAGCATCGGACTCGAAGCCAGCGGGAGAGAGCAAGGAGGGCGCAAAATTCACACAAATTAACTCATCCCTCTCGCATCGCGCCAGCGAAGCCCTGCAGGGCACCAACGGTGGTACCTGCTCTGCCCATTCCCCCAACCCTGGCTGGAGCAGGGGATAGCCCCCCACACCAGCAAAGCCCAGGGCCAGCGTTGCAAATGGCAACGAGGAAACACAGGGGACCACGGAGGAGCTGGCACATCCTCTCCTCAGCCTGTGGGTACAGACAGACCCAGAGCCTGGCCCCAGCCCCACCAGGTCAGCAGCATTTCCCAAGGGAAGGGGCTGCCGCTCCCAACCCAGGCTCTCCAAAAGAAAACTCACACCTCGGAGGGAAAACTTGATCCCCCCAGCCACTGCAAATCCAGCCTGGCACTGGCCAAAGGGTTGGCTGCTCTGAAGTGTTTTCTCAGGTTTCCGACAATCCCCGACAGCGTTTTCGGAGAGGTCAAACCTCGCACAAAGCCGGCAAAGAACAAAAAACATTTACCTGCTGTGCTCCAGGGCTGCCTGCCCCTGGGGAGCACACCCCTGCCCACCAGCACCCCGCTCACCTGCGGGTCCCGGCTGCTGCGGCAGCCACTGCCCTGACGCCCACGCGAGACCCCAGGAGCCAGAGACACCCCCCACTCCTCCTCCAGACCTCTCCTGCCCAGCAGAGCCAGGAGTTGGACACGGGTGGGCCAGAGCTCCCTCTCCCCAACCACTTGGCCATCGCCTCCATCACCTCATGGGCAGAGTCCCCCACCCTGTGTGGCTCGGTCCCAGTCCCACCAGAGCTCAGAGCACGTGGGGATGGCAGGAACGTGCTCACCAGCTCTACGACTCTCCCTGCTAACAAAAGGAGCAAACTCGGAGGGGCTGAGCCAGCTGGAGGAATATGGCAGTTGACTTGCCACTTTGTCAGGCATTGGTCCAAACTAATTTCCCTGGCAGAGAGCCCGTGATGACTAGATTGATAAATCTGAAGAGGGAAAGCAAATTAACGCTGGAACAAAAGGGGAACCAAGGAAGGGTGAAAACACTCCTCTGGCTTCAGGAAAGGAAAAGGGGATTAAAAAAAAAAAAGAAAAGAAAAGAAAAGGAAGACAATCCATTTGCCTCTGGGCTCCAGCTCCTGCTGTTTCCTCCACACTCTCTCCTGTGTCTGGGGCCCCAGGGAACCACTGCAGGGAGGTACTTGCACAGGGCTCCCGGCCAGGCTCCCAGCCATGCTCTGGGATGGCAGGGAGGAGATCCTGTCCCAGGGCACCTACCAGAACTCGGTACTGCACATCCTGACAAGTACCAAACCCCTTTGCAGAGCAGCCCCTCACGCAGAGCCGTGTTACGTCTCCTGTGCCACGACAGCTACACTGGGACAAGGGAGACCATTTCCCAGTGAGTCTCCACCCTCAGCCTGCTCCCCACCATCCCCTGCTGCTGGCCCAGACTCCACCTCACTCACCTGCTTATGCATTTCAATGTTCAGCCCGTAGGACATCTCATAGTACTGAGAGGAAAACCACAACACAGCTGGTTAGGAGCTGCCCAGAGCAACTGGCCCGTTCCCAGTCCCTGCTCCTCCCAGCCAAGCTCCATCACTGAGCTCCCCCTCCCAGCCCATGAGAAACAGCTGCCCAGCCTGCCATAGGCTGAGCCCCAAGCCCCCAGCCTGGGACAAGGTAGGGAGCAGCCACAGTGCAGACTGTTTAATGATTACACTGCAGTTTCTGCGCCAGTTTAAACCCTTTGGATGGCATCATTTGGGTTCCCCCTTCCCCCAGAGGGGCTGGTAATGTCAGATGCTGAGAGGGAATGATGCTCCGGCTCTACAGTTCCTTCCCTTCGGTCCAGCAGCCACCCCCCCACCTCCTGCCGGGGCTGCTGAAGGCCTGGCTCTGGCTGGTGCCCGGGTGGGTTGATGCCAGGGCCTGTTAACCCTGCCCTGGCAACCGCGGAGGGCTCCTGCCCAGCTCCTTCCCCTTCCACCCAACACACCAGCCTTGGGGTGTCCCTTCCAAGACACTCCCCCTTGGGAAAGAGACAGGGAAGAGGGGGGAGATCTCTTGAAGGGACCAAAAAGAAAAAGGGTAAAAAAAAAAATAAGAAAAAAAAAAAAAGGAAAATAAGAGAGACAAAACCTACGGCACGGTTCCTGGGCTCAGGCTGCAGAGTGGCAGCAGCTACCAGCGGAAGAGCCGGCCGTTGCTAGGAATAACGATTAACTCCTTCCTAACTCGCACACCCCCAGCCCCGCCACCCAGGCCAGACCCGGGCCAGGCTCTCCCCGGGCAAAGGGGGGCTCGAGGCGGCCGCTGGCCCCTTTGCGGGAGCGGCTGAGCAGGGCCCTGGAGCCCGCGGGGCCCCGGCGGACGGTGGCAGCCAGGGCTGAGCGGGGGGAGGCAGGGGGGACAGGGCAGGGGTGGCTCACCATGACATAATGTCTCTGCATCTCCGTCTTCTCGCTCACCAGCTTCTCACACTCCAGCTTCAGGCTGCAAAGAGCATCCGCCGTTTTCAGTCACGGACACCCCCTCCTCACCCCCCCTCTTCCTCCTCCCCCGTAACCCCCCCTTCCTACTTTCCACCCGGCGACCCCAGCAAGCTTGGCACATCTGCAGTCTCAGGGGACCGCGGGGGTGTCACACGCCCACCCCTCCCTGGCGTTGCCATCCCCGGGGGACCCAGACCCCTGCGGCTGTGCTGCCCACGCAGCTCCTGCTCCCCCCGGGCGATCTCTGGCATCCACCCGTTCTCCGTCCCCTCCACCTCACCCGATATCCCAACGCAGACAGAGGGAGCAAACCGTGGGTGTTGTCCC